>JAOUQY010000009.1:7121604-7137419 GCA_028566355.1 Doras micropoeus | reverse complement strand
ATGTGTGTGTGTGTGTCTGTGTGTCTGTGTGTGTGTCTGTGTGTGTGAAACAAGCAACATGGCACAAATTCGAAAGCTGACATGGTATCACCTTTAACAACTTTTTACATAACTGTGTTGTTGCCTTCTGCCAAGTTTCATTCAGTCAGGTCACAACACTTTTCTTTTACAGTGGATATTATTTTTCATGCTCAGTCACCACAACAATGTACACAGATGCTTCTCATCAATCAGCTGTTGAAGGGGGGAAGCTGCATGAAAACGGAGGAGAGAAAGTGAGTGAGAGGGGGGCAGGGAGAGCGAGCGAGTGCTACTCCCAGCTGTGGTCTCCCTAACAGGACTCAGGTGATAGCTAAGCGACATAGACAGCTTCCAAATGAGCGCGTCGACAAAGACAAACATTCATACTGCAATGCCATGAGAGACAAACAGAAGAAAAATTGCACATGCATCTGCAGTAGCTCAGGGTTCCCCCCCATCCCCAAGGCAATAAGGAGTGTGGGCGTCCAGCACCAGTCTCATCACACCCTGAGAGGCCTCTTTGATCCTATCGGGGATTGAAATGATGAAACGTCAAGGGGAGCACGCCACTCTGTATATGTGTGCATGTGCATGTGTGTGTGTGTGTGTGGTTCGTTTAAACGGGTAGCTGGTGGGGGTGGTGTATGGGGAGGTGGGCAGATGTCTGGGTTGCAGGTGCTTTTTAGTATCAAGCAGCCTCCTTTATGCTCCCTTCCCCCATCACACACACATACACACATCCCTTCCAGTTAGTAGCTCAGCCTGGCCCAGGGGCTCCACGCTTTATGACAGCTGTGTTCAACACCAGGTTTTGCTCCTGTCATCACTGGCTATAACAGAGTCCCAATACAGAAAGAGGAGAAAGACTAATTCATCCCAGAAGAGGAGAGGGACGATTAGTGAAACTCCTCAGGGCCTCAAAACACCTAGAACTCCAGTACTACTGAAACAAATGGACTTTTTATCAACCAAATACCCAGTAACATGAATACAACAATGTACACATAATTATTATTTAAAAAAAGTACGCTTTCCAGTACACCAACAGACACATTTCAATATCTCAAGATCTGCTTAAGCGACGGTTTCGAAATGAAACTACCTGCATCACTAGAACACTCTTTAGGTGCACACCAAATTTCATGAAATTTTGTCCATAGGGGACGCTACAACTGACACGTTTCAATATCTCTAGAAGTGCTTAAGCAAAAATTAATTTCATAAGCAAATAAGCATGCTTATTTTGAAGCATGCTTATTTCACCTTATTTTTGCTCTTTCTGCCACTTTATGTGGTGGTGACGTTATGCACTACATGATGTTCTACAACATTAAACATAAGTGGAAATGGATGAAAGGTGCGATGTGTCCTTCCTTAATAAATAAAAAATGTATTTGTTGATGAATTGCTGTGAATACACATTAAGGACTTTAGAAAAACAGTCTTGTTATGAATTACATGCTGTTTCTTAAACTCACTCAAAAGTCGGACACTTTTCTCTTTTTGCTAAGTTTCTTTTGTATAACTTTTGCTTCTTCTCCAACTAACTCTTCTATCGATTATCACTTTGCCTGGGGTTCCAGCAGCTAAGAGCCGCTTTGCAGTGTGTTTTCTCACATAAGTGATGGCAGGGGAGATGTGATTTCTAGTCTCGCCTGGCTGTTTCGAGAGGGAGGATATTGAGATGTCCCTTTGATGTGGGGCAGAGACAGCCTTTTGTAAGACATGGTTCCCCCAGAGCTGCAGTAATTGTGTCAGCATCAGGAGAGAACAACTTTTCTCAAAAGGAAAAAAAAACAGTGACAGCTTGAAAGGAAACACTCCAAATCGCTGTCTTTTTTTTATCTTTTATCTAAAATACCTGTCATAATAGTAGCTTTCTAACTTGTCATTTGTTTTTGTTTTTTTCAGTAAAAAGTGGTGGTTCAGTATTGAGCCCGTTTGTTTTTTGGGGGGTTGAAACCAGTATAGCCTGAGATTTGGGTGTTAGGGGGTCATAGATATCAAAATTAAAGATCATTTAGATAAGATAACAAATGAGAAATGACCCTAGATTAATGGGTTGATAAATATGGTAAATATGACCCCTGGGTAAAAGAGGGTGGGGTAAAGAGGGGGCTGATATGCTTTAAGCAGGTGTCCAGATGCCACAGGACAAACACATCCTCTTTTTTTTTTGGTAAGTAGAGGAGAGGGTTGAGTGACCAGCAGCCAAGGCCTTGAGCTCTCCATATGTCCACATACTCATGTGATTATTGGCTCTATTGATCAGCGCACCATTTTCTTTCCTTTCAAACATCTACCACCTGTTCACATCCGTCAGTGAACAAAGGTGGCATTTTGACTGCTTATAATTACAGGGGGGGTTTGTTACAACCACAGCCTTAGTGGAACTGAAATGAAAGACAAAAATACAGTTCGGCACAGTTTAATGGGAAATTGTTCGGATGAAAGATCAGCGAAATGGGCAATGTAATTCATTTCCATGATTTAGCACAAAGGGAAGCCATCATCAGTGACCATGTCAGACAATTAACGCAGATGACTCAGCTCTGTGTGCAGTCCAAAATTAAATTCTCACCACAAAGGAGTGCTGAAGATAGTTAGTATCATGCAGACCAGTGAACCCCTGATGGACCATGACATGCTGTATGGTTTCATGACTAGCATTAAAAAACATTCATTTAGATACAAATTGTAATATATTACCTGCCCTAGTGAAGCTGTTTCTAGGGCGTATGAGTGTCTGTGTGCGTTATACAAGCTCGAGATTGACAGACGACCTGCTTAAAAGCCAGCAACAGGAGCTGAGACACAAACCTCTCGTCTGAGCAACAGAGCCATTTATCATCACCCTTCATGAAGAAATTTATTCATGAGTTCAGAAAATGTTTGAGACTTAAAGAGAGACCAAACCTGTGGTCTGTGTAATCAGACTTTATAAACCTTTTAATTACACAATTAAAAGCAACCGATTGCGGATAAACACTGTGTGGTGTTTAATACGAGTTTCAGCTCACATGGTAACATCTCACCTTGTTGACTGTTATCTCAAAGCTATTATACTAAGTCCATTGTGGTTTTAGACAGAGGGCAGAGAGCACACACCTCAGGTCTGATCTTTGGCCTTAAGGAAGGTCTCTGAAATGCAAACCAGCCGTAGCGGCACGTTGCTAAAGAAGTCTTCAAAAGTGCCTTTCTGCACTTCTTCTTATTGATTTTTAGGAATCTTTTCTCCTGCCCCTGACTCACTCAGACAAATAGACTCATTATGGTACAGGCAGCCCGGCTGGGTTAATGCGATGGGCCTCGCCGATGAGGCTTTAGACATTTCTCGCACCGCCGAAGCTCCGGCTTAAAAATGAATGAAGGTTTGGGGATGAGGAATTGATTTTGCGAGAGGGGAAAGGTTGCGAGTCCAGGGATTTATTAGCGATGCCCATCAGAATGCAGCCATGCCGCCTGGAGGAGGGGTAATTGAAGTGGGCCGCAGTGCTCATGGGTAGGATTACATTGCCACTATTGTGGACAGAGAGCCAGAAAGAGAGACAGACAGACCGACAGAGTGGGAGAGGGCAGTTCCCTCGAGGCTGGCACTCCAAGGGTGAGGGTCATAAGCTTAATCCTCCTCCCCCAGGGCTTTATGCGTAATTGGCAGAGCCTAATCAAGCTCCAGGGAGTGTGTGTGTGTGTGTGTGTGTGTGTGTGTGTGTGTGTGTGAGTGTGGATCATGGCAGATGGAACGAACCCAGCCCAGACCCAGTTCAGAAAAATCACAGTGTCTCTTGTTCCCCATGTAACAGTACACGAGAGAAAAATCCATAAAGTGGCTTAGTTTCAGTTTTAATCATTAACTGACACAACTTGTCTTCTCACTGGCAAGTCATGCTTGTGTGTTAGGAATTAATGTGAAACTGAAGTAGGGGACAACATGTCTAACCAGATCTTTGAGACCTACTGAACTTTTTCCTATATAGTGCGCGAATTTTGAAGCTTTATCATTTTATAATGATGTTTAAAAGCATACCGTAGAACATCCAGCACACTCCTGAAATCCCACAATGCACTGCAGTAGGTTAGTGCCCAAACAATGGGTCTCATTTATCAATCTGTTTATGAAGTGATGTATAAAGATTTTCATAGGTCAAACAAAAGAAATTCTGCTAGATGTACAAAACTTGTTAACATGGATTTTCTCATTACTCACATGCTTATACTGATTAAAAAAAAAAAACTGTAAATTAATTTTTGCATTGAATTAAACTCCACATTCCACAATACAGTACATCATAGCTGAAAACCCCCCCAAAATGACAGCTACTTGGTGGAAGAGTCCCTCCTAAACACAGCATTCTCTAAATTTCCAGTAATGCAGCTCAGCCACTGCAGCGTATCAGCTACCATAGACACACAGCACCTCTTCCTCATTTTATAGGCTGCTATTTTTGTGTCATAACAGAGTAGCAGGTCTTATTGATCTGGATTTTTGGATTAGTTACGTATGATTTTCTTTCAAGTCCTTAATAAGGAGCATGTTTGGACAAAATGTGTATTCGGTTAGTGTGTAATTGAAGTCTGTCAGTTTAGATTCACATTAGTGAGTCTACTTGTACAGAATGCAATGTAATACAAACTTATGTACTCTTGGAGGATATTAACTTTTTTTGTCAAAACTACCACATTTTTTCTGTATACTTCTGCAAATTATTTAGCGCTACATTGCTTCTTGTTTGATACCCTTACATTCTTCTGAAATTAATTTGCACCCTCATTAATTTTTTGTGTGTTTCTCTTTTAACACTACATGTTAAAATTGGAGTGTGGAAAAGTTTGGCAACTTTATTAGGCAGCAGACAGAGAATGTGTTTTAATTTCCAGCATATTGTGTTGAACTGATTTTCAGGGTTAACGCAGTCTGCCAGGCTATGAGTGTGTGTCTTTAAGGTAGAGAATATTTATTATCAGATGACATTGGAATTACGGTCACATTTCTCAAGCCTAGACTGTCATCTATCACCCACTAGGCCTTTGTGCTCTGGCTCACTTATGTGTATTCATACCGGCATTGGCGCTCTGCTTTTCTGACACTTAAAGTGATGGAGGAAATGTAGCAGAGCCTTACTCTTATCCATCAGACATGAAGAGAGGGGACACCCCAAGGGTTAGCGTTAAAATCCATACTTCCTGTTATCCACTCTTCATTAGAATGCAGCCATTCACAGACCCACACCGGCAAGAAAAGAAGTTTCATTTATCTCTCACGAGCTCTGCCGGGGTGACATTGTAGCGACGTTAGCTTTGTAATTCAGCCCTAATGACAATACATTCTCCCCAGAACAGACACACACACACACACAGATGCACTGCATAGGTGCCCATTTATTTCAATTAAGCACAGAATCATGGAAGTCAGACACAGAACCTTTACAACCTATTAATGGCTGCCAGTATATGACTAATAATCCTTTCTATGATAGATTTTCAAACACAGCGAGCATGTGTCATGACATATGGCCTTCGTTTTAAAACCTGCGCTTCTCCCTGTTTGGTCCTTCTGAGACCCATTTGCATGAAACTGCAGCTCAGTGTAATTTAGGTAATTACATAAAACCTGTTTAGAGACTTCTAGTACATGTAGCACAATTATATAAAATAGTGTATAATTACAAGGTCTTGAGAGATAGCCACTGAACTGCTGTTAACATTTATTTTGTAAGCCTTGAGCTAAGCAGGCAGCCTCGTGAAAGCATGGCAGGGTTATTTTATTATTTACTACAGTTAAACGCATTTTTTCTTGCCATTGTGCAAAAACTTGTATTGTGTATTACAATTATTGTATTCTTTTTTCATTCTTTCATCATTAGTATCCATATGAAGGCATGAATATGAACACCCTGGATGGGTTACGATTAGGGCATCATGCGCGCCCACACATTGAAGCCTAGGGGCAATTTACAGTAGCCAGTACACCTACTAGCATCTGAGTATCCTGAGTAGGCTCATATTTTTATATAATATATTTTTACTTTATACACTTGAACTCAGTACCTTTCAACACACTGAATCTCCTGCAAATTGAAATTGTACTGCTCGAAATTATATCAGCAGTGTTCATGGGCAGGAATGCAGAGCACAGAACTATAGATCTAAATGCAAGTGATCTACTGATGCTGCAAACATGAATGCTGTTGTCCCTGAAAGTGTATTCATGAAGGTTTGTAAAGCTACCAAGCTACCAGAGTGAGACGTGAATAAGACCAGGCTTTCAATTTGGATTAGTTTTTTGTGTGTGTGTGTGTGTGTGTGTGTGTGTGTGTGTGCGTGTGTGTGTCTGTGTTTGAGAGTTGGCTATTCGTTCCCTGTATAAGGTAGGGCCACTCATCAGAGAGAAGGACCACTGATCCAGTCTGCTTTTCACTCCCACGCTGAGTACTGTTACTTTGGGAGATTAACTCAACCTGACTGACCCTGATGCAGTTTTTTTAAATCATTTTAATCATCACGAGCAGCAACAGCTGTCTGTCGCATGCTCAGCGCGCATGCTGTGACTGTCGCTTGTTAAAGATGGACAGGACATACCGTACCTACGTACACTATATCACAGCCTAGCTCAAGGGTAAAAGGAATATGGCAGTAAACTTTATCCTCATTTCTAGCCACCGTGTAAGTAGATCAGGTGCCATTACCACAGATATTTTAAAATATCTCCCTGAATAGATTGATAGAAGACCTGAAGAAAGCATGGTCACTCAAAACTCACTTATAACAAATGAATAGCCTAATTAGGGCTTGTCAGTATGATGATGTAATAATTAGATTTGGATAAGTTGTCAAAATAAGCTTTAATGAGATGTCGTGAGTATCACATCATCGCAAATTCTCCTCTCTCAGCATGTGGTACAGCTTCAAGCTCAAGAAGAGTTGTTTTTGAGTTTGTGTCTGAATATATATATTTTTTTGGTTATATACTGAGTCTCGTCTCCGCCCCTTGTCTTGTGACTGACACATTTCCTTATTGTACTCACGTCGTCTCAGCTCAGCCATGATTCGTTTGTCAGTTTACTCCCATAGTTTGTCTAGATGCGCTAGTCTTACCATGCATTCAGCCATTCTTGTTTTGCTTTTTCCCGGATTCTGTGTTTTCTAGCTCTGCATACTTCTGATTTAGACCATCGCTCAGTTTCCTTACGCTTATGGATTACTCTAACTTTATCTTGTCCAGTTCTGTTTACCGCTGTGATAAGGATTAATGGATCGTCCTGAATAAACAAAACACAGATTTTACACATTAGCGTCTCGCCTCAACTCAGCACACGTTTTTTGTGACAACTACAAATTTTGATGTTAAGTTAAATGAACTTGTTCCTCATTTCCAGTGTTTTGTATCACAATCTACTGTATATATGACACGTTGTGCATCATAGAAATCAAAGAAATATCATGAAATTATATTTTTTATTAATACATGCTTATATGATAATATCTTCACAAATGAAATCTGTAGGGCTAATCTTGTCCGACTAATCTTGTTCTTTATTAAAGGAGAAATTGGAGTTAGACTTTGCTAAACTAGTTGATAAACAAGCGTAAGAAAAATGTAATAATGGTTGGACTTACTTTTTTACTGAAACTAAATTGCTCCGCTGTGCATAAGAGCTGCTTTATTAAGACATTCTCTCATGCCTGTCTCATCCTGAGGCATTTATAGTTAGTATGTAATGGTCACGCATTTTAAACCTGCCTGTATTAGTGGAATTAAAAGCTGCATTTAGGTTTGGATTAGAAGCGAGTTTCAAGTGAATGTTCTTTTCTCAGTGCAAGGAAGCGTGTTAAAATAATAGTCTGTAATAACTGCACATACGCTGCTGATGCCTATAATATGCAATAGTGTATTTGGTTAAACCTTGGTCCTAATCTGGTAAAGAAGTGAACCATTTTTGCACGCATACCTTTCAGGGAGGTAAAGCAATGCAATATCAAAAGCTGAAACTGAAAAACTTACTTGCATATATAGGCAAAGCTGTAAAAGCTTCATTCTTACTCCTCTGGGTGCATGCTGAGTGGATTAGACAGGACTGGTTGGATATTGGATATTGGGATTTGCAGCATAGTGGTGATATATTATTTTGGAACAAGTCCAGTGCAATATCGAAAAACCTCCCTTCTTCATAAAGTCTGTCCTCTTGCAATCCTTGCTAGCTCAGGGGCATGGGCTGATAGGAAATATGCAGGCCAAAATAGTGATTGAAGAGAGGGCAGGAATGGAGAGATAGCATGGCTCAGATTAAAAGGACGGAAGAGGTGCTGTTGAAGAATCTGATAAACAGCAATCGAATGGAAATGCTGATTGAGAGCGCAGGTGATGGCATCAGCCCTGAAGATGTGCTTAGGCCGATCGAAGGGCTTCGGTTAGTCATATTAATATTGTTGTTTTGTGTGTGTGTGTGACAGAGAGATTGTGTGCTTACTGTATGCCTACCTTTAAAAGGATTTGGGTTTTCTACACATTTGTGCTTAGACAAGCACTGCAGGTGTTTGTGCCCAGGAAATAAAGTAAATAGTTTCTATTTCTTTCAATGTTTTTCCTATTTTATTTCAAAGAACAGCTACTAATTTATGTATGAGTAAATCATGAAGCCAGGAATAAAGAAAGAGTAAATGGAAAGAGAGAGAGAGAGAGAGAGAGAGAGAGAGAGAGAGAGAGAGAGAGAATGCTACACAAGAAGAAAGTGCAGTACAGAGTAAAGATAAATATTGCGTAGAATAGCTCAATAAGGTAGAATGAATGAATAATGCAACGGTGCATGTTGTTGTAGGGAAATCACTGAGTGGGTGGTGTGAGCTGAAATGTTTTATTCCTCTTGTGCATTATATGGCCAAAATTCTGTGGACCCCTGAACGTCACACCATTTGTGGGTCTTCTCCAAACTGCTGCCACAAAAGCCCAAAGCACACACTTATACAGTATAAGATGTCTTTGGGTGCTGTAGCATTATATTTTCCCTTCACTGAGCCCTAAGCACTTCCAGCATGACAATGCCTCTGTGCTAAAAGGGAGTTCCATGAAGACATGGCCAAAGCTGGAGGGGAAGAACTCTGCGCATGGCCTGCCCAGAGCCCCGACCTCAACTCAAATGTACTGGAAAGCCTTCCTAGAAGAGTGGAGGGTATAATTACAGCCACTGATGACTAAATGTTGAATGGAAGGTTAAAAAAATGTGTTTTAAAAATGTCCAAAAAACTTTTAGCCATATAGTGTACCACAGCAATTCACCAAAGATTTATTTATTTTATATTATTATGATTATCCAAATGAATTACAGAACTACACACTTTTTATTAGTTAATACATACATTTAGTCGTCACTCACTTTATAACACGTGCAAACAGTTGTTCCCTGACCAGGTAATCGTATTTACTCCCACAAAAAAGCAGCTTCCATAAGATTCCTTCCATAAACATTAATGCAACGCATCTTATAGAACATCGCCATATCTTTTTTTCTTTCTTTCTTTCTTTCTTTCTTTCTGTCTGTTTTTTTTTTTTTTACTTTTGACACTCGTTGTTAGGTTTTGATTGTGTAGCACGGCCGGTTGTTATTACAGCTGCCGCTACCTTCGTTCATTCATCAATGTCTTCTGACCAATCAGATCAGAGAATTCAAAACCTCTGTCCTGTGCTTTAAAATTGTATTGAATTGCTTAACTCTTAACTCTGAGACACAGTCACTGAATTAAGGCAAATTTAAAGAAAATGAATCAAAGCTCCATTACCCCATTATACATTAGACATAAATGTTAATAAAATTATATTTTTGTACTATAATAATACTAGCTATTATTTTTTTCCTAATGATTTATTATGTATATTTTTGTTCATATGTACATATGAGTTGAACTTGAACATGACTCTGTCTGTCTCTGTGCCTCTCTGTTGTGCAGTTTTGCGTGATGATTTCCGGCAAACTCCTAGCGACGTTGTTGTAGCGGCAGGCGAGCCAGCCGTAATGGAGTGTATTCCCCCACGCGGTCACCCCGAGCCCACCATCTCCTGGAAAAGGAACAATGTAAAAGTCAATGACAAAGACGAGAGGATCACCGTAAGTCTGCTTCTCTAGCAACAATATCAGATGCGAGTGCTTTATTGCTCACTGGTTTCTGTTCTCTGTTCTGGAGATTTGCCTAGCCCATAAACACCCGTGCAAGCCACTTTATCTAAATGGGCTTTGGCAGTGCAATTCAAATGCGTTAATGGTAGCTCGCTCAGATTTAGGCATTGCATAAAGAGCTCTTAGGCGTATTAATCTTGCACTGTTGACAGCAGAGCATAGTGCTTGTATGAACACAGGACACTGGTACTCATGAAATTTTGAATGTGCACTTATTTGCATCTGCACACAGGAAATACATGGATACCTTTACAATACAGCCATTTTGCAACATTGGCTATTATAATACTAATGTCAAAGAATGTTAGGAACCTATAAAAATGAGCTCTAAGAAAATTATTTGGATTTTTATGATGTTGTTTAAGTAGCTGAGTGAGCAAACAAATCAACTGATCGTAGGTCCGCAGGACTGACTTTGTGTTGTGTGCTACACAGATCCGAGGAGGCAAGCTGATGATCTCGAACACACGCAAGAGCGATGCAGGGATGTATGTGTGTGTGGGAACCAACATGGTAGGAGAAAAGGACAGCGATCCAGCTGAGCTAGTAGTGTTTGGTATGTTTACAGAGCTCTTTCTTTCTCTCTCTCACACAACTTTCACTGTATTTATTATTGTCAGAGGTAAATGTAATAAAGAACTGATTTGCAATGTTATTTTTTTTCGATCCAGAGAGGCCCATGTTTGTGCGGAGGCCGATCAATCAGGTGGTCTTGGCCGACGACACCGTGGACTTTCACTGCGAGGTTCAGGGAGATCCAGCCCCCACTATCCGCTGGAAGAGGGAGGAGGGAGAGCTGCCTCGGGGCAGGTTAGATACCCTCACACTCACACATACCACTTTTTCCACCAATAACATGCGGCTGCTTTAGCTGACAATAGTGTTGGTTCAAGGACCCACCGAACATTTTCACAAAGCTTGGCGCAGTTTCAGGAGCTGAACTAGTGCATAATTAGATTGAACACACAGCATGACAAAGAATAAATAACAAGTGTGGAGGATTTTGCAGGACGTATGAACCCTGCCCTCTTCATTATACACCTGACTTTCCGAGTTTCTGTAAAGGAGCTGAAATACCTGGACTGATTTTTAAAGAGTAACTGTAATTTCTATCTTTAAATATATTGTCATGTACTTTAATATAGCACTGAAACACACTTGGATAATGAACACAAAAGGAAAAAAAAATGACTGCATGTGATGTTATAGGAAAACACTCAAAACTAGAGTAGTGTGATGTGGCTGGACATGAGGTTAACACCTGAAAGTTGAGTATTCTACTATGACAGCACATCCAGAGGTGTTTCTTGCACTTACACAACAGAAATTTGCCAATCATTACATATTTTAATTTGTTAAAGAATGACAGACTGCCCTGTTATATCAGTTCACATTACATGTCTGCAAGACCAGCGTTATCACTCACGCCACAGCAGCTCTAATACATTGCTGGACTGTTAAAAAGCGCTGTCAATGGAAACATCCTATCGGTGATGTTTTTATTTGTTATATCACAGCACCTTTTTCTATTCTGTTTATTATTAGACTTATATTATGAGATGTATCGGCCATACGGTTCCTTCCAAGTGGGTTGTTACTATAGAAGCCATAGAATGACGTAGTAACGTAAACCTGAAATTTGAAGAACGCATAAAAAAAACTGCTGCTCATAAATATAAAGCAAACATTGTGTATTAAACCTATGTAAGAAATGTAAAAAATGCACTTTATTTTTATTTTATTTTATTTTATTTTATTTTATTTTATTTTATTTTATTTTATTTTATAGAGATATACATTTTAATGCTTTTTAACATTAGATTGATTAGATCGGATAAACTATACCGAGACATACAGTACACAATAACCGAGCTTTTACTAGATCATTTCACCAAATACATGTGGGTGTATTTATATCTTTCTTTCTTCAGGTTCGAGATCAGGAGTGATAACAGTCTGCGGTTGACACAGGTGAGAGCGGAGGATGAAGGAACGTACACTTGCGTGTCTGAAAACAGCGTTGGCAAAGCAGAGGCATCAGGAACACTGCAGGTTCACGGTAAGCGAAGACTCTGGAATACACACACAGTATATGATGCTCAGTATATACACTGTATATACTCCCACTCATGCTAATGCATGCTAGGTCTAGAGTGATATGGCCATTTCATCAACACTTCATTTCGGTTTTAATCCAATCAGCTGCAGCACAAGTGCACTTGCTCCCTTTGTACTGCGCTCATTAAAAAGGGCAAACCGCTAAAGTAACGCTCATTTATTTAGGGCTGCCAGACACAATTAAAGTAGTTCTGTGCAGCTGGAGGCGCAACTCATGCCATGAAACACAACTGTAGTCCTGGCTGTGTTGTTTCATTAAGAAATCTGAATGCGTACATGTTAAGATGCAGCAACACCAGACGTTTGGCTGATGTCATCCATCAGCTGTTCTAGCATGCCCACTGTGGCTGTACTATATACTAACGGCACACAGTTCAGGCTCTTTTTAGCTTCCGTTCCTTTTCCTTGTAATTCAGTTAATACATTTTATTTGCAGTGAAGACTGCAGTATATCAAGTATAATATTTGTGCCCTGCTT
Organism: Doras micropoeus; assembly: GCA_028566355.1. Classification (NCBI taxonomy): domain Eukaryota; kingdom Metazoa; phylum Chordata; class Actinopteri; order Siluriformes; family Doradidae; genus Doras; species Doras micropoeus. The sequence goes on along the minus strand of JAOUQY010000009.1, from coordinate 7,124,633 downwards.
TATTGAGGTAATATAACTTGTGCTGTATAAAAGCTGTAATTCATGTAACTTTCTACAAACCCCATTTCCAGAAAAGTTGGAGCTCTTTCTAAAAATGCAATAAAAACTGAAATGTGTAATTTGTTAGTTCACTTGAAGCTTTAGTTAACAGACAAAATTACAAAGAAAAGATTGTAAGTCTTTTCAATTGGTAAATATAAACAAATGTAGAAATTGATGGCTGTAACACACTCAAAAAAGTTGGGACAGAGGCAAAATAAGACTGGAAAGGTTATATAGGTAGCACTGGAAGGTTCCACCATGAGCAGTTTAACTGGTAACAGATTGGTGAGGTGAGGTCGAGATTGAGTATAAAAGAAGCATCCACCAAAGGCTTAAGGCGTTTCTCAATACAAAGTGCGCCAAGACTGGACTTGCGTGCTTGGTAGTACAGACATGGTAAGTTCAACTCATGAATACAAACTCCCGATGACGGAAGGACGCTATACGATCGTTCTGTGATAGCCGTATTCGACATCCCCAGCTGCAGTGTGGCCGCACATCCCCGAAAACGTCGCAGCAAATTTTCCTCTAGCCTCTTTCTTGATAAATTAACCTCATACTTGAAGTCTAAATAATGACATTCTTGCCTAAAAACATCTTATAGCTTCATTTTACAACACAGCAACAGTAGTTTTTTAAAGTTTTCCTCCTCCACCATTACTCTGAGCTTGGTGCAAAATGCATTCTGGGACTGTCCCAAGTCCAAACAAGTCCCCTCCTGATGCATCCTTGATAATATAGGTGGAGCAAGAACACCTCCAGGCTTTTTTACTGTATTTGGCTAGATGCAGAATTTTGAATGGAACAGTACTGCACTGTGACTGATGACATTTCTCAAGTAAACAAGAACACAAGTACAGACAAGAACACAGATTGAGAATCGGCTTTATTCTGCAAGCAAGGATATATTATGCAAGCAAAGATGGGTCGTGGTTCACCACTTTGTGCCAATGGTGATGAGAGAATTGTGAGTCTGTTCAAAGACAATGTTTCTCAAAACAAGAATTTAGGTCTTTCACCATCTTCAGTTCATAATATCATTCAATAAGATTCAGGGAAGCAGGGGAAATCTCAATGTGTAAAGGCCAAGGATGGAAACCACTGCTGAATGTGCGTGATCAAGCCCTCAGGCGGTAGAGAAACCATCATGCTACCATGCTGGACATAGCCACATGGGCTTCAGGAGTACTTTGGAAAACCAATTAACACAATTTTGCACAGAAGCATAAGCGATTTCTTTGGGCCCAAAGTCATCTGAGATGGACCAAAAGACAGTGGAAAAGTGTCCTGTGGTCAGACAAGTCTATGTTTCAGCTTGTTTATCGAAAAAACAGATGTTGTATTTCCTGTGCTAAAGATGAAAAAGACCATCCAGACTAACAAAAAGTACAAAAAACAGCATCTGTGATGATGACATGGGGTGCATCAGTGCCCATGGCATGGGTGATCTGCATATATGTGAAGTTACCATTAGTGCAGAGGCGTATGCTGCCATCAAGATGACATCTTTTGCCAGGAACTCCATGTCTGTGGCAGCAGGACAATGCCAGGCCTCATTCTGCACAAATTACAACAGTGTGGCTTGACTGGTCTGCCTGCAGTCCAGATCTGTCTCCTACTGTAAATGTATGGCGCATCATGAAGAGGAGAATCAGACAACGGCGATCACAAACTGTTGTACACAGCAAGAATAGGCAAAAATTCCACGTGCAAAACTGCAACGATTAGTATCTTCAATTCCCAAACGATTAAAAAGTATAATTAAAAGAAAAGGTGATGTGACCCAGTGGTAAACATGTCTCTGTCCCAACTTTTTTTGAGTGTGTTGCAGGCATCAATTTCTATTTTTTTATATATTACCACATAGAATTAAGTTCATCATTAAAAACACTGGACATTTTTGTCCCCTTGTCCTTTTGTCTGTTAAACAAAGCTTCAAGTGAGTGAAGAAATTACAGATTTCAGTTTTATTCCATTTTAAGGAAGTGTCCATTCTGTCCCCATTCTGGAAATGGGGTTTGGAGATTTTTGACTCTCTTGAACCTCAGCTCTAAAGTCAGGGTCACCCACCTCTCTGTCTGTCTCTCTCTCTCTCTCTCTCTCTCTCTCACACCCACACACACACAGACTTACACAAGTTTATCTCATCCATCTCATTTTCTTTCTTTTTTTTCTCCATTCTCCATTTTAGTGGGCCCATCTCGTAAGTACCATTCCATATCATCATACTGCATGTATGTGTGTGTGTGTGTGCGTCCGCGTGTGCATGTGGGAAAAGGGAGCCATTGTGATTGCATGTGACAGGGCCGTGACCTTTGGGGAGCAGACGCGTCCAGTGCAAGATATGCATCTAGAAATGTCGCTTTATCCCCTCACATACTCAAAACGATGACTCTAGTCTCTAGGTTCTAACACACATCACTGTTTATTTTCCATCGGGATCTTTAGTACCTTTGGTGCACAGAACAGGACATAATCTAAACACTACTGATTTGGGCTGTCAGAACCAATTTCAGAATATTTACTATTTATATATTTAGTAAGGCAAAACCATTCATATTTAAAATGTTGAGCATTACTAATCCTCAGGTGGAAGCCTGTCAGAAAAAAAATGATGTATATTTATAGCACTTTCTCATTTTATATGTAAATTATTTTCTGATTAAATAAAAAACTGAGCAGTGCTATTATATATGTATGTGTCATGAAGAAAGTCATGAACAAAGTATGTTATGCCATTGCCGTGTTATTCCCTATCTACTGAGAATATATAGTGAAAAAAGAAGCCTAAAAGGCTCAATTAATTAATCGAAAAACGGATAGCTTTTTTTAATGGATCTTGAGTAATAGACATTCAAGCGATGAGGAAAATTATAAGCTTATTTAAATTAAACCTTAAGTAGTTATAACTGGGGCGACACGGTGGCTCGGTGGGTAGCACCGTCGCCTCACAGCAAGAAGGTCCCGGGTTCGATCCCCGGGTGGGG
>JAOUQY010000009.1:7106731-7119277 GCA_028566355.1 Doras micropoeus | reverse complement strand
ATAGGAGATGGCCGATGGCCTTCTTCACATTCACAGTTTTCTTATCTGTCCAATATATATATATATAAGCTGAATTTTGCCAGTCTTGTTTTGATGTGTTGTATACAAACCTCATTTCCAGTGTTTTCACTGACAAACCGAATTGTATTTTGTAAATATAAAAAAAAAACAATAGAATGTGATGCCTGCAACACAAAATAAGACTGAAAAGGTTGCGTGTGCTTGACTGGCCTGCCTGCAGTCCAGATCTGTCCCCCTATTGAAAATGTATGGTGCATCATGAAGAGGAGACTCAGACAACAGTGACCACAGACTGTTGAGCAGCTCAAGTCTTGTATACAACAAGAATGGGCAAGAATTCCACTTACAAAACTGTAACAATAAATATCTTCAATTCTCAGACGATTAATTCTCAGACGATCTCAGATGATGTGAGCCAGTGGTAAACATGCCTCTGTCCCATATTTTCTTGTCTGTGTGTGGCAGGGATCAATTTCGTGATAGTGAAGCGTTTGTTGTCAGAATGAGACTCAGTTTTAATTATTACCTCTTGATATATTTTTAGATGATAACCTTTAATTTGAAAAGAAATGGTAGATGGATCATTATGCTTTACGTAAACTTATTGTGCTGTTTTCTTTAATGGAGTTCCCACAAGCCATTGTGACATGACCTCACATTAAGCATATTCAGACATCCGGTCCACATCGATGCTCTTTGGTTGATGTACCTGTTTCATTGTTGGTTTGATGTTTGCTTGCTGTTGTACCCTAATGCTTTTGTGACATAGATCTTGTCTGTGGAACTTCTTGCATCTCCTTGGCTTTAGATTTCAGAGCTGGTCAGGACTTAAGTTGTGAGAATGTAAACTGTTCTTAAATTTCTCATAGGTGATGACTTTTTGTCTAGAGTGACTAATTTAGAAATAGGGGTTAAGAGGAAAAAGAATGAGTGAAAAAGAGGCAACAGAGGGGGGTTCTGACCTGCTCTAAAGATGAGGGATCTGTTTCATCATGCACTCAGTGGCAGGCCATGAAATAATCCAGCCTGCTCATTTCCTTAACTGGCCTCTTCATTAGCATGTGTAAGCTGGGGAACAATAGAGATGAAATAAGCCCGTGTAACAGCGGTTTATTCCCGACTAAAGCCTGCTGCGCTGGGCTGCGGCCCCCTAAGCTCATTATGGAAGCAGTGAATCTACAATAAAGGTCTATTTTAAAAGCCTGTCACTGTGGCCTAGCCAGGGCAGAACTAGTGACATTTTTACAATGCTATATCATTTATATGTATTGCCTTCTTTTTCTTGAGAAAGTGGTATAGTTAGAGCCACGCTACACGGTTGGTTGGAGAAAAAAAACACTGTTTGTGTTGTACATGATTTTGCCTTAGATAACTTGAAGCATTTAAAACCATTTGAAGTTGGTTACAGTCTATAGGTCATGTTAATTGCATGTAGGAGGTTTAATTGCATTTGCGCTTACTGAAGCATGGCTTCCCACCATGTCTGTCTGCGCAACTGTCGGAGCATGACAAGTGCCTGTCAGTGTCATCCCACTGGGGCTTGCAACTCAGCACACTGGCAGTGGTGTGTTACATGCAGCTTGTGATCTGGTGATTTTGAGGTGTGTGTGTGTGAGAGAGAGTGTTCGTGTATTTCAGGAAGGGTAGGCAGAAGTGTGTTGCATCATGGCTGGATGATCAGGCATTTCTCATGCTGGTTTATTTGTGTGTTAAGAGTGCTAACTCCTCCTCATCCCTGAGGGAGTGTATGTGAAAGTTTCGACACAGCATGTGTGTTTCAGGTTGTTTCAAAAAGAAAAGAGAAAGCAGAGGGGTGCTGGGTTTGATGCTGAAGATGAAAGGGATGTGTTAGCTTTAGGTGTGTTTGTGTGTGTAGGTTTGATACTGCAGACATTCTCAGCAATGAATCTTCTTCAGCAACTTTTAGAATTTTCACTGTGAATCTTCTAAGGAATTCTTAACTTAAAATGCCCCGATTAAGATGATTAAGACCAATCTTTGGCTTACCGAGTTTCAGTGAGCCTGTGCCCACTTTGGCATCAGTCCAATGTCAAAGTGTGATGTCTGGCACATTCTGAGATGCTCTTCTGCTCACCACGTTTGCAGAGTGGTTATTTGAGTTACCATAGCCTTCCAGTCAGCTCGAACCAGTCTGCCCATTCTTCTTGTCTGATAACCCACAGAACTGCCTCTCACTTGATGTTTTCTTTTTCCCCACCATTCTGTATAAACTCTATAGACTTTTGTGTTTGAAAATGCCAGATCATCAACAGTTTTTGGAATAATCAATCCAGCCAAGTTGCCAAAGTCACAGAGATCACATTGTTTGATGTGAACATTAACTGAAGCTCTTGACCTGCATCTGTATGTTTTTATGCATTGCACTGCTGCCACGTGATTGGCCGATTGGATCATTGCATTAAATAGCATGTATATTTTACAGTAGGATCATTTCACTTATAACTGTAAATGCTTTCTAACTCTTCTAATATTTAACTGTAATAGTAATAACAAGTTCAGTCACGTTTTACAATATCATATTGGAAACTTAAAAATGGGAAATATTAAAGCACAGTACTACATATAACCGATAGGATCCAGGAAAGAAAAATATATTTTCATATTGTAATGAAAAATGTACAGGAGCTTACTGAACACAGCAGATTTCCCCTATTGTTATTCAACAGACATTAATTAAAGCAGGTTTGTTTGGTTGTTAAGAGCTGCATTATGCATTCTTACATTTTTCTCTTTGTAATTTAGTCCTAGCCTTAATAAAGCTCTCTCTTGTTGAGTACCTGTTAATTATTTATATTATACCAAGGGTTTTTTTGTCCATCTAATGAGTGCAGATAAGAGAGTGCTCTTAAATAAATACATATTTTTGAAGAGAGCGCACTTAGATAAAGAATTATTTTCGAAGAGGGTGCTTGTGTATGAAAATTAATGTTTCCTGTTACATAACTGACCTAATCTCTTGGCATTAAGGTCTTCACACAGCATAATAAATGTTTGTTTGCTTGCATCTGGCTAGCCGAGAGAGGAAGACAAGATCAATACGCGCTGGTCTGGAGATGGTTATTGAGATCTCAGGAAATTGAAATCTGTGTTTGCTTTAAGCTCATTTGGAGTTGGGTGCAGACTTCTAGAGAGGAAGGATTTGTTGTGGTTCTGACCTTTCCGCTAACCTTCTGACCTCCGTATCCCACCTCGCTGTTGGACTGCAATCCAGTCCAGAAAGCTTCACGCTTGCAAGCTGTGCTTTGGCAGCACCCTGCTCCTTCGCTGATTGTTTATTTACTGTGCAGCCAATGAGGCAGCTGTTGACTGAGAGAGACAGAAAGACAGACAGAACACATAACAGGAAAGTGTTTTATTAGTTGCATCGACAGAGAAGGTGTTGATGTTGCAAAGCACCCTAACCTGACGGATTGCCTTAAAAAGAATTAGTGACACAAGCTAAAGAGGACACGTTGCCTCAGTGTAGCTTAACGTGATGAGTCAGGGCCAGCAGTTTGCTCTGGACGTGTGTGAAAGAGAGAAACGACTTGCAAAGGAGAAACCAATTAGCTAGTGAAGGTTAAAAATGGCAGCGTCACCCCTCCACAAGCGAGTGCTGAAAAGTGATAGATGTGGGTTTAGTCAATGTTGCCCTCCTCCAGTCCTTCCAAAAAGCACTTCCAGAAGGAGATCACACAGGAAGCGTGCTAGCGTGGGGGTCCATGCCCACGCAGGGCACAGTTCAACAGGGAAGGCGTCTTTACAGAGGCCTGAAGGCAAGATAAAGCCACAGATTAACATCCACCAGCAAGAGGCATTGATCATGCTCAAAGTGAAGACAAGCAGAAAGCACAGCAGGCCCAGAGAAAGACATTGAAGCTTGCTACAGAGGTTTTGTTGCCTGTTACAGATTCTGAATTGTTCCCATACCATGAATTTGGCACTCCAAATAAAATCTACAACAAATGTACAATATGTGCATACAAGGAACATCACTTACATTCAAATGTACATTTACATTCACAATCATGTATTCCTAAATTTACTGGACATAGTAATGAAATGTTTCCTCTTCTAAATATGTATATCATGTCCCATAACTTATGACTCAAAATTATGTTATTTTCAAACTCTGTGATATCAAGTGCCAAAACCATGAAAGCTTCTATGTTTGTCTCTGGTTAGCAACAATCTAGTCAGCGAACTGTGAGGAGTGATCTGTTTACCTCCTCAAACCAGTGAACGTTTATAGGTTTAACAAGCGAAGATATCTGAGTTAAAGCAAATGCTAGTACATACAGTAGAACTCAGTATGACTGCCGCAGCTAGCACTGGTGGTCATATAGTTTTTGTCAAAGTTTTTTTTCTTCTTCCATTTTTATCCATGAATTTTTGGTCGACAAAATCATGGACTTCACCAGTTCATGAAACTTGGTGTGGTAGTAGCCCCACATGCCTGATACGGAATATAAGGTTTGTGTCCCTAGATGTGTGTTGCCCTTTGTGCTAGTGTGCCCTAAATAGGAGGAGGCTCAAAGAACCTTTTGGGGCAAAAGCTCAGAAAATTATTTTAAGTTGACCTCTAGGAGGTGTGTTACCCTCACTCATTAAGATTCATTTGTGGAGTAGTGCCACCTAGTAAATGATGTTCAAAGCAAAAATCTAGGACTTCACCAGCCAATATGTTGTGATGTAAAAGCTCAAACATTACCAAATATTACACTCCCCGTATCAATACTACATTCTTTAGACGCCCACCAAATTTTGTGAAATTTCATCAGTGGGGGCCTGCAACAGACACATTTCAATATCTCAAGAACTGCTTAAGCTACCATTTTGAAATTTCACATCGTGCATCAGTACAACATTCTTCAGTCGCATGCCAAATTATGTAAGATTTCATCATTGGAGATGCTGTAAGTGACACATTTCACTATTTCAAGAACTGCTTAAGCTACAATTTTGAAATTTGGTATGCTTAATTCACCTCATTCGTACTGCTTCTCTCACTTCATGCGGTGGTCATATTATGTGCCACTATGCAGTACATCTAGTTTAGGTATGAGGTGCTAGTGTGTTTATGGTTCATGCTGTGAGCAGCCATGTTGATTTGGAGCCACTTAGTTCAGAGCTGAGGAGACTAGTCCGAGTTCCCAGGTCTCAGTCGAGAGGGAGTATATATATGTATATCATGTTCACTTGTTTTATTTGTGTTTAACTCAAAACATTTTTAGCAAAACTCCAAATATTCTTAATAAACAGAACTCCCAATTATTTTTAAGCATTATTTTAAGTTTTCAATGAATTCCATGACAGTTATCCTTCTATTTAACAGATTATTACTCACAGTTTACTGACCTTGTTTGATCAGATAAAAATGGCATCCTTATTTGCTCCAATTAATTTCCTCTCTAATGACTGTAGCTAGAAACACAGGGAAGAAACAGAGGGAGGTCTGCATGTAGAGATACAGAAACACAGGAACCGAAGACATTCTTAGCTGTTCTCTGCCCAAATCTGTGGGGACTTCATCAGTGTTTTTGGAGTCCAAGTCCCCATTAGCAGACAAAACAAAAATCTTCTCTTGGAAATATGATCTCTGATAACAAACACTCTCCTGAGCTGAGTTGCTTATTTAGTTCCACGGGCCTGAATGCCATAAGCTCTTAGCCCTGCATAAGCCCACACAGCTCCAGAGGTATTCTTCACTGTGTTGTGAAGGACCCGCATGAGAACAATAGGAGAATAAAACCCTGAAAAAAAGTTTATCTTATCAATATCATAGTCAAAATAGACCCTAGTCTAAATATGCATATTTTGTGCCTAAATTGGCTTCACTTGTAGCTATGGCTGAAAAGTTCCCTTTCTGGGTTAGGTGTCAGTGTTGCTGTCTTTGGATCACACAATCTAAGTAACACATCCAGTCGAAACACACTTCATGCTCTTTTGGCCCTGAAACCAAGCATCTGTGCTCATTATCACCCACCATGGCTTTACTGTATGACTCACACATGAAACTTAGGTTCAAGGAGTAGGTGTGATAGCAACTGGACTTGTTATGTATGAGTGAGACTTTTAAATACCGCTAATCTTTGCTGTTCTCTGGTCTCCAGTTCCTCCTCAGATTGTGGTTCGTCCCCGGGATCAGATCTCAGCACTGGGACGTACCGTGACGTTCCTGTGTGGCACGAGGGGAAACCCACCACCTGCAGTGTTCTGGCAGAAAGAAGGGAGCCAGGTAAGAGAGGGCAGATTCCTAGTTCCGAGTAATTCAAGTTTCCTAAAACCTTTAGAGTACCACTCTGACAGCTTTCAGTCCTGCTTTTTTTTTTTTTTTTTTTTACTTTTAGATAGTTTCTCAAGGAAAAATACATTTTAAAGGAATGTTCATTTTTTAAATTACACATAGTTACATATATTTTATCAATGATTTATCATTATATAGTACTTCATAGCATTAAGAAGTCATTTGTGTGACCTTTTAATTCCTAAATATCTGTGAATCAGCTATGTGTGTTCTGTGCTTTAATGTGCAGAGCTAAAATTAAGAGCTTCTTTCGCGAGTTTCGAGTTTATCCCCATGACGAACACAACTGGCGGGTCTAAAACTAGGCTTACGTTCATGTATGCAGAAGGAAGTGTGGCATGTACCCGTGTAGGCAAGATGTATTTATTTGGCCTTTTTAATAAATCATAATCGTAATGCAAGCTGAGGTCAATACACAGACACATATGTTTAAACAGGGCAAAGCCATAATCACAAACTGGGGGAAAAAAAGCATGGGTCGTAATTATGACAGCATAAAGAGAGCTCATAAAGAGAGAAAGAAAGAGATGCAGAGGATGAGAAAGGGAAAAAGAGACAGACAGGCGACAGGCAAAGACAGAGGGGGTTTTCTCTAAACTTGTTTTAGTCTGCCACACCCATCATTTTTTCATTAACTGTATATTACAGTATGTGTATTGAATATGAAGCTTATAGATGCCATAGGCTTGGGAGAGAAATTAAAGAGAAGGTAAAGAGAAAGTAAAGAAAATATGTGTTTACAGGGAGAAAAAATCCTTTTGTCGTTCTACCATGTATCCATATGTTAACATGACCATGTTTCTGCCCATGTTTCTGAGAGAGCGAGAGAGTGAGAGAGAGCATTCACATAAAGGGCAACCGATATAGACACCAAATCAAGGAGCTTTAGAGAGACAGTGGTCAGAGCCAGAGGGTACCATGAGAGGGTCAGTAAATAATCTCCAAAAATGACACAGTCACACACACACACACACACACACACACACACACACACACACACACATACAAATGCTCCTCCCCCTAGCCACCTCAAACAATGGAGCAGCTGTCAATGTTGGTGCCTTCTGCATGAAGTAGGCTTCTTATCCCCAACCTTTTGTGCCTGACCCCTGTCTCTCTGTCTCTCTGACACCCTACACACATAAACCCTTAACCACCAGATGAGATAGCTCCGCCATTGTTCTTTAATGTGTACATAAATCTTAATGGTCATCCAGATTTTATGTCCAAACAACAACTATAGTACTCATTGTTATAACGTCTTTACAAATGCAAATTGACCATTAACTGCGCTGTTTTCTTTTGTCTATCTGTTTGCTTACATATTCCAGGCATATAATTGAATAATACATAACGCATGTTAGTAAGCCTGTGATATCTAAGATGTCCATTTGACTTGATCTCTTTTTTTATCGTTTGTACTGTCACCAGTGACGGTTAGGAGTCATCTCATGATCTCATGAGAGCTTTCAGGGTGCCAGTATAAAACAATATGTACATACGTGCATGTTGATGTATATCAGTATTTGATTCCTCTAGCCTATATATTACCTGCTGCTTTTAAAACAATACTGTAGTACAATGTTCATTCGGAAAAATGGATCATTGTAAGCCTGAATGAAATTTTACTTTATGTTATTGTATTATTGTATATTGTGTTTTATTTAGATGTACATTGGTAAAGGAAACAAACTGTGGCCAATATTATAGCATGTGTGTTTGTGTTGTGCAGTGCAGCACTGATTAAGTCCATTAACAAATATTAATCTTGAAAATATTTATTTGCTTTAGTGCAATAATTAATTACGCTATCATAGTCAATGTCATTAATCTTTCATATAACTGGGGAAAAAACCCTTGCTGACATTATTTGATTTTCATAAAGTGTTTTTCCTCCCTTTTTTTTCCCCTCAGTTGCTGATGTTCCCCAGCCAGCCTCCAGCGCAGTCAGGACGCTTCTCTGTGTCACTGAGTGGTGAGCTCACCATTAGCAATGTGCACAGCGAGGATTCTGGGTATTACATTTGCCAGGCCATCAGTGTAGCAGGGAGCGTCCTCACCAAAGCCCTGCTGGAAGTAGAAGACGGTGGGTAACCAGCACCGGTGTAGCTGGGCTGCTCTTTTTATGTGTATAACCGTCACATGCATCATCCCTGACCCCTACACGGAGCTGCTTACAGACGAGTGGTATTTTAATATCAGTCTAACGCCATTAAGCTTCAGGGTCCATGAATATAATTGTATTATTTGTGCACGACCTTATCACAGCAAGCTTTACCCGGTGTGGCTCATTTTCACCCGGAAAATAAATTAAAACCTCTTCAAAGCCGCCGCAAATTAAAAATTCCACATTCTCAAAGGAGTGAGCAGCAGGAGGCAGGGGAGACGTAATCAAAAAGGACAAGCCGTCGTCACACTATGCAAATAGCCTGACAACATTTGCCCACTCCGTCCTGCTCCCCGGTGACCAATAAACTGTTTATGCGTCATGTGTGAAATTGTGTGTGTGTGTTAATGAAGGCACACGCACATCTCCGAGTGCTGTAACACCATCACAAACACACCGCTGTATACCAGAATGATGACACTGACTGACTGATGGCATATAAGTAGCTGTCACTGCTAAGACAAATCATCACACCATCCTGTGCCATATGAGCGACATGAACAACCCTCTAATGTACTGTATATCTCACTTTATCTGTCATTTCTAAATATAAAGCTGGCTGTTTTGTAATACATTTTTTTTCCCACAAACTTAAAGAGCTCTGTGTAATGACTAATGTAAACTAGTGATGACATTGTAAAATGGGGTTGGCTTACAATTAATATATTAATAAGGGGTCTGATTAGGTGATATACAGTTAAATCAACTCGTCTCAATTCCTTTTTTGTGACGATGCGATTAAATTTCCCAAACAGAATTCAAGGTTACTTAAAAAATACTTAAATGTGGCTTGTATCTTCTTAGGCTGAGCATTTAAAAGTATTCAGCCTAATGCTATGCTCTAATTCCTGTCTATGATGGCTTTAATGTAGTATTTAATTCATTTTGGCATTTTTATAGAATCTTCTAGTTACACCATTCTGAAAAAAAAATAGGTGTAGAATTTACTCAAAAAGATAGAGGCAACAATTTGCACCCACTTTTTTTGTGTAGATTTTACTCCCTGGTTTTCAATGCAGTTTATTTTAGGTAAATGTTACATTATAAAATATATTTACCGACCCCAAAACTCATTTTTTACAATGACCAACTGTCAGATTCACATTTAGCAGCCATAAAATGTATGTATTTTTCTATTTTTATTTATGCCCTAAGTAAAAAAAACATCCACAAAACCAGATTATAAGAAATGGATAAGTCTTTACCTGAAGTTAAGATGTTATTGTATTTTTGGTGTTTTATCTGCATTAAAACTCGAGTGAGTGGGAATATAACTTAATTAACCAAAGTGGGCTGGGAAACATGGCACCAGCGGATTTTTTTTTAATCTTAACATCTCCCATTTCCATGACAGGTACCTTAATTTCTGGGAATTAAATTAGTAACCAAATTAACCGACACTTAAGAACCTGAGTCTCTGAACGCCACTCCAAAACCCAGATAGAATGCCAAATACTATTACTGAAGTACCAGAAAAACTGGTATAGCAGTTAATACTTGGTAGGTCCTCCATGGCATCTTGGAGGGAACGTTGCACAGTCCTCACGCTGATGTTTGTTGAGGCCCCAGCATTGAATTCCGATGTTACTTGAGGCAGTGTTGCACTCCTGTCGCGTGAAACGATTTGTGCCAGCCGACGTTGGCACGTTCATCCAGAGTCTTTTTACGATCACCTTGCTGTCGTAAGTTCAAGGTTTTGCCGGAATTCTTGTAGTCACAGTACACCCTTGAAATTGCTGTACCTGAAAATCTAAACTTTGCTTCTACCTCCGAAATGCTATGACCCATCTCACGAGTTCCAACTATTAAACCGCATTGAAAATCACAAAATCGTGATAACTTGCCATTCTCATGGTGGAAACAGCTCTAGAAGCTTCCATAAATGTCTTTTGCTTTAGATACGCACTGGCAGACGCAACCAATGACATACACAGGTGGCATTGATATAGGCTTCAATACCAGTTTTTCTGGTACTTCAGTGTATATGCTCACTACATAGGGTATAACAATTACATTGTAGATCCTACTTACTAATTAGTGATATTTTGACCAAACTTTCACATCTTCACTTTTTCTCCTACTGCCCAAGTTCAGCCATGTCAGCACAGAAAATATTTCTGGATAGTAACTATATCAGCAATATCTCAGCATGCGTTACATGTAAGGGCTCGGATGTATCTTACACAACAAACAGTAGTGTTTATGTTGCTTTGCACGTTCATGACCTCTTCGTTTCTTCTACAGTAAGCGAGTGTGTGTTTTAAACATTGAAAACTATGAAACATTGAAAGAGAATGCTAAATGCCGAAGTAACTGACAAGTCAATTATTTATCAAAGCCCCGGTCAACACAGGGACCATTTTGCAATGAATAATTTATCCACTAAAGCTTAGGAATAACACACATGCATAGACGATGCACTGTAGTGAAGACCTGCTGACGTGGGATGCAGAATGCCGCAGGTCGTGGCGTAATGCACTGCAGCACCGCTTCAGAGCTCGTAATTCACCGTAAAAGCCGATACACGCATTATAACACAGCACTATGCAGATGGAGCTTCCTCACACATCTGGCTTCTTGCCATTTAATAGCACAGGAAGAGTTGATGATTGCAGCTAACGATCACAGTTTCTTCCAGCTCTATCACACTGTCCCAGTCTGAAATCTATAGTAATGATTGAAGGGGCTTGAGCGCAGTTAAAGCATTTCCTGTTCTTGCTTAGTGCTACAGTATTTCCACGACAGGTTGTGACTGAAAAGAGAATGGATAAAGTGAAGTAAGTGCATCAGCGATAGCGCTTTAGTTCTTCCTCTTGCTCCAGTAACTTCTGCTTAACTCTGCAGATACCCAGGGTCTACAGTAGCTTGAAAAATGTCTGGTGGATTTGACACTTAATTGCACATGCCACTCAAATAGTCTTACAATCTGGATGTAATTGCGTTATTGTACAAGTGCGCTCCATATGTCAGTAAATATGCATCTTTATTAATAATATTCAGATGTTCCTGTAATTTGCAGCTATGAGTACTGACTATAGTGATCATCACTGTATATCATTCTTGTCTCTAATTAACCTTGGCATTCTCTTGAATTCAGCTCCATCCGACCGGGTCCCACCCATCATCCGTCAAGGCCCGGCCAATCAGACGCTTGCTCCTGGAACCACCGCCCAACTGCAGTGTTACGTCATGGGAAACCCATTACCCAGCATTCAGTGGGAACGAGATGGGCAGAGAATCCTGGGAAATGATGAGCGCATCAGCTTAATGGAGAATGGCAGCTTACAAATCACAACCTTACAGGTACTTTACAGGAGTGAACATGCATGTTTGTTTGTTTTTTTTGTATCCTAATACCCACCCCAGAGACATTAACATATGGTATTTCGAATCGAACCTGCTCAGCATGTTGGGTTTCACAGTTAACTGTCTTATCTGACAGTCACCATATGTTGTTGCACCGCATTCAAAAACTCACGTTGTTCATGTAGTTCGGCTCCCCTGCAAATCTGTTGTGCAGTTCAGTCTGTAAAACACGTCCGTGTTTGTCTCAGAAAGCAACAGAAATTACACAGGCACAACAGGTGTGCCTAGCGAGCTGGGAAAAAAGAGCGCGTCTAGTTTGCAGCCTGATGTAGGCTCTATTTGGGCTGTCAGATTTCTTGAAAATTGGTTTCAGATTTTAATTAATGTTCAATTACTTAGAAGATGGAACATTCAACTACATTAGAAAAATGGATTCGTGTAAAATATTCATGAGCTTATAAACAGATTGCTCTGAAGAGAAAATTAGTAGAGGTACATTGTGCATTTGTATTACAAAAACCACGAAAAAGTGGGAAAAAAATGATGGAGATGAGTATGAAGAGGCAATCAAATCACTTTATCATATATTGTCGTGTTTCAGATTCTACAAAAACTACCAAAAATGTTTTCTTGATATTTATCAAATATTGCAATGCACAGAACATTACGGGTGACATACAAGAGTTCAAAAGAGGACAAATTGTTGGTGCACGTCTTGCTGGCGCATCTGTGACCAAGACAGGAC
>JAOUQY010000009.1:7071242-7082175 GCA_028566355.1 Doras micropoeus | reverse complement strand
ATTATTGTGGTCTAAAATGACAGGTGTTTCAGTTTCATTGTCTAACCCCTGTACATATATCATTACCACCGTATATTTACGGCACAGTGTTACGTCACAGCTACAGCTTAAATCAGTTTGTGTTCCTGGGCTTGATTTCTAAACAAAGCTCTATAGTATTTGTGCTGCAGACTCTGCGTCTGACCCGAGCTTTGATCAGCAGCACAGAAAGACCAAAGAGAATACACCCAGAATGCCATCCCAGTGACCCCAACCTCTTCTTTTTATGATCTAAACCTTTTTTTCTCTTAAGCGGGGGAGTCCTGCCATGGGAAACAGGGCATAAACCCGTGTCCTTCACAGACCCCTGTCTCAGATCTATCCCCCCCTCTCAGGTTTCCCCTCCGGGAGCTTTAAAAGCAACACTGACAAAAGAGGGCTGTGTGTTCCCGGGGGAGGGGGTTTCGGGTTACCCTTTTCCTCATCGTTATCTTTCCCAGCCGCACAGGGCGCGTGAAAAGGTGCTCAGCGGCGAGGGAAAGGGGCTCCGTCAGACAGTCTCAGATCATACGATAACCAGGGTCGCGATACTGAAAGAAAAAATATATAATTGAATTTACCAGATTCAAATGTCTACATGATTTCCTCATGAATAAAATATGACATCAGTGAAATGGTGTCTGGCTGTTAACATGCAGCATGTAGCAATATTTGTGTGGGAATTATGCGCCTTCAGTTTTATGTCAATTCAGTTTTATTTTTCTAGAATGTTCAAGAGCAGGCATTGCATCACCACAGAGCAGCTTTACTAAATCCAGATGTAAATTTAGATTCCTAATGTACAAGCCAGAGGTGACAGTGTCAACACCCTGAGATGACATGAGGAGGGAAAAAAAACCTTCAGATGAACCAGATCCTGAAAATCTTTCCTCTTCTGGGAAGCAGATAGTCAGATTATAAATCATTACTCAGATACTGCGAATAAAACTCCTGAGATAAGTGCAAGACAGTGTTTATGATTCCAGCAGCAGTTATTTGATCTGAATGTGCAATCCAATGCGTCTAATCTCCGGCATTTAGAAAGCAGCTGAGCTTCTTCTCGAGTGTTGTTGGCTTTGCTTCCCAAAAGCAAATTCAAGCTGATTGTTTGGGAAATGGTTGATGGTTGGAAAATGCTGTTTTGTTCTCAACTCTTTATTGCCAGTGTGCTTTGTGGTTGTCTTTTTTTTTTTTTTTTTTTTTTGATTGTAAGCGTAAATCTTAATCTTTTTTTTATCTTTAATTTTTTCAGGAGATGAGATAAGCGAATGCCAATAAACAGGAGGGAAAGAAAAAAATAACTTCGGGCAACACAGCCGTCAGTATTGTCTCATTTTCTTGCCTGGAAGAAAAGACGAGCAGAGAGGACGACGAGGATGAGGACGAGGACGAGGACGAGTACAGCGATTCATAATCTGCCTCATCACGTACAAATCATGGACGTTTCATTACGTTATTATTATTATTGTTGTTATTTATGACTTCCATGGGGCCATTTGAAATCCCATTGTCACTGTAAATAGTCTTCTCTTTAAGCTTTTTACACGGGGTCCAGATCAAGAGAAAGAAGAAATATATTGTATTTATAAGAAAAGGGCATACAAGAAAACATGTCAAAAGGTCTGATATAAATAAAAAAAACTTATCGTCTGAATGTGCCAACCTCTTTTTGTAGAAATGTACACCGTACTCTTTGGATCGCATACATGATATTGCACTCGTTGTCATGGAGAGCAACAAACGATACCGAGCACAATGTGTGTAGAAACTAAGGACACTGTTAGCTCTCATTTCCCACATGAATAACGTCTGACCAAACTCCACACTGTGTTTGTCCATCATGGAAGGCTGACTCTCTCTTTTTTTTTTTTTTTAACTGCTTCAGTAGCAGTGTGAAAATGTGTTCCATCCAGAAAAAAAGGTAAAAAAAATCTGTTTGGCTGACTGACTTTTTTGGTAGTCCTTGTTGTTTTGTAAAAATGAAATAAAAACACACTTGGTGAACCATCTGTGGAGCCGATTCTGATTTGAAAAATGTCGGAAACGTTCTCATCTGAGAAGAATGCTAAGAAACACCTAGACAACAGTTTACACGTGGCAGATGATTATGGCTGTGATGCTTGACTGGGAAGGAAAAAAAAAGTTACTTTAAAGCTTAAACTTCCATCTGTCAGATCAGCGCATGGAAACAAGGCATGATGCCACCAGCACAGCGCTCCGAGCAAGAGCAGTGAGAAGAAAGACAGGAAAGGATTTAAAAATGTGACAGAAAAATGGGTGAATGAAGGGACATGAACTAGTGAAGAGTGGGAAAAAAAAGCAGAAGGGAAAGAAGGGGACATGGAGGGGGAAAAAAAATCATTCTCTCACACAAGCCCGAGGACATGGAGTGAGAGATCTGAAAGAAGAAAGCGGAGAGCGAACTGGGGAAGAGAAAACTAAATGGAAAGTGAGAGGAAGGTAACTGCAGGATGACAAGCAAATAGAGAAAAAGAAGTGGATGGAGGAGGAAAAGATTCTCTTGCTTCCACATAACACATGCTGGCCTGAGGTGACATACGGAGAGACAAAAGCAAAATAAAAAAAGATGCATCAGTCCAACTTGAGAGGCTGGCGCATGAGGAGCTGCTTATCATGCTTACGAATCTGTTTGGAGTCGGATCTTGTTACAGATCTTTAAATGGCTGGAAGCTGTTCCACGGCACTACTTTTGGATACGTTTGTTGCCTTTATGTGTATTGCATGAGACGCGCATTGTTCCTTCAGTAATAGTGCTTACATTTACATTTAGGCATTCAGCAGACGCCCTTATCCAGAGTGACTTACAAAAAGTGCTTTGAGGTCACAATCACCAAATATATTCTGATACTAGCTCTTTTTTTTTTTTTTTTTTAATGAAAGGGATACCTAGTTTAGGAATCTGTGGAAAAGAAAAGTTTTAAGACGTCATTTAAAGATGGACAGAGATTCGGCTGTTCTGACACTTAAAGGACGCTCATTCCATCACCTCGGTGCCAAAATGGAGAAGAGTCGTGAGGAGCGTTTGCCCTTAGTAGAAGGTGCTTTGAGATATGTGGGTGCAGGTCCAGTTTTTGCCTTGTAGGCGAGGGTCAGGGTTTTGAATTGGATGCGGGCAGCTATTGGAAGCCAGAGGAGGAGCTGGATTCCGCGTTCTTGATGAGCCGTAGTGGTCGGATAGAGTTCTGAGGGAGACCTAAAAGGGGTGAATTACAGTAGTCCAGTTTGGAAATGACCAGTGATTGAACAAGTATTTGTGTGTCTTGAGTTGAGGAATGGTCGGATGTTGTAAAGGAGGTATCTGCAGGAGCGAGTCAGGGTTGTGATGTGGGCAGTGAAGGACAGTTTGTTGTCGATGGTCACACCGAGGTTGCGAGCTGTTGCGGAGGGTAGTAGAGGTGTGTTGTCCAGAGAGATAGTCAGGTCATGGTGTGGTAGTGAGTCATCAGAAATGAACAGTTTGTCAGGGTTAAGTTTGAGTTGGTGAGCAGTCATCCAGGATGAGATGTCAGTGAGGCAAGCTGAAATACGAGCCGAGATGTTGGTGTCTGAGGAAGGAAAAGAGAAGATAAGTCGGGTGTCATCAGCATAAAAGTGGTAAAAGAACGCATGAGAAGCTTTGACTTCTATATACGTATAGAGGGAGAATATGCTTATACACAGATGTACTGCTGACCATCAATGCAAGACTGGACAGAGATGGCCATAACTGTGACCTTTAGAAATACACACTCTGAAGCAAAACACATCCACACACACACCCACACACACACACCTTTGTCTTGCTATATTCTGATGTCTTTCTGTTAGGAGTCGTGCTCTGCCGCGGTCCGACACTAGGGGGCAGCAGCAGTGTAGTTCTCCAGCCAAGAGAACTCCAGCTCCCAGCAGACCCCGGGGCAATTTGGCGCAACGAGAGACACCTGTTTCTTGGCCTATTTAAAGAGCTTCTTGGCCCAGCGCTCTCGTCGCTCTTCCTGACCATATTTCCGGTAATGTAACGCTCCGGCGTGAGGTATCGGTCTCTCTTTTGTAGAGGAGAAATCAGGGGTAGGACTTCGGTCCGAGGTAATCTAGTAGGGTCTCTTTATTATCTCTTCTTCTGTCTCTTAGTCCGAGCTGCGCTCTCTGCTGCTCCGGCAGCTTTAATCTTTCAAGCGCTACGCGTCTAATTAATGATTTCACCTTCGTAGAGGAGAGATCCCGCGGTACGGCTTGGAGTCCGACGGATTGTTTCCTCTCTCTTTCCCTGCCTGTTACTGTGAGCACAGCTCTCTCTGCTGCTCCGTCTTTTCTTTCAGACGCTACGGCGTCAGTTTCAGTTTGTTTGCGCTGTCTCGCCCTTTAGTTTTTTGGTTACGTTGTTTCATTCATCCTTTCCCCATAACGTTCACTGACAAAAAAAACTCCTTTGTTTGAGTCCGGCAGCTGCTTTTGCGAGTTGTTTCCCGTCACTGAAGCTGTACTCCGCTGCTCAGCGCGTCAGCCTCCTTACAGTATAGATAAAAGATAATGGATAAATTCCTTCCCCCGTTATTTTGCCCGGGGTTACATTAATTACAATATTTATTCACTTCTCCCGTTTACACGTGTGTGTATATGTATATGTATAATTATATAATTTTTTAAAAACCCCTTTCCCTTTTTATTCCTTTTTTCTCCCTCTATCGGCTGGGGAATAACAGCCCAGCCTAACCCTGCCCTTGGGTCCAGCCATCTAGGCCCCCGTAACATAACCAGCTTTGGGACTCTGTATGTTTTTAGCATTAAAAACTCCTAACGTTTTCACCCCCAATCCTAAATCTGCAAGCTCCTGTCACATCAATGCGCCCAGATCTACCTGCATGTTCGATACTTATAGGATTATGCTCAGGGTCAGTGCAAATGTCTTCAAAATCACAATGCAATCTTATTATACATGCTATTTCTTAGCTAAAAGATTAGACGATCATTTTATGTTCTACATGATTTATTCTACATTAAGATTTTCTGTGTAATATTAAAATGTATAGACAATACTGGATATTGAAATCTTCCATGATGTGCATTAAAAAAAAATGAAGGTACACATCCCTCACCTCATGAGGGCAGCAAATAGTCAGCTCATCTCGGCTTTCCTGGCATCATAGGCTCATAATGCTTTCCTGTGACTGTACTGCTAATGTGTTTAAGATAACATTCAGTACAAGGACAAGTGTAGTTTCTGTTTTGTGTGTAGAGATGTGTGATTATGTATGAGTGTGTACTGAATGTATGTCTGAAAAGTCAGTGCCTGAACAGACAATCTCCTAAAAAAAAAAAAAAAAAAAACCCAGAAAGCATGTAATGTATCTAGTACAGCAAGATCAGCCTCTTTCATTCTCTACACTGCATGTGTTGTATTTAAAGGAGATACATTATGAAAAATTCACCTTTTAAGGTTTTGTGCACATGCAGTCTCTGGAGTGCCTACCAACCCACAAGCTTTGAAACATGACAACATAGTCAGTTCTTTATATGCTGCCTTGTTCAGATAACATGGGCTTATACCTTCTCTTTCAGAATCTGTAGCGCTTATTACGTAACCAGCGAATTCACTGGAATTACACTGAAGTACCAGAAAAACTAGTATACCAGTTAATACTTGGTAGGTCCCCCACGGGATCTTGGAGGGAATGTTGCAACAGCACTGATGTTTGAGACCACAGCCTTGAATTCTGATGTTACTTGAGGCAGTGTTGCACGCCTACCACATGAAACGATTCTTGCCAGCTGACACTGGTCTTGTTCATCCAGAGTCTTTTTACGGGCACACTGCTGTCATAAGTTTGAGGTTTTGCAAGAATTCTTGTAGTCACAGTACACCATTGAAATGGCCGTAAGTGAAAATCCAAGCTTTTCTTCTACCTCCGAAATGCTATGACCCATCTCACAAGCTCCAACTATTAAACCACATATAGATGTCTATCCCTTTACATATGAATAAGTTATAAAGCTTATTCTAGATGATCATTCTTTTCTTATACATTTATGTTTTCTACAGTACAAATTCTTTCATAGTCATGGGAAGGGACCTGAATCCTGAGATCCTGCCAATGTGTCAAAAACTCTGTGTCCAGGAGTAACATTGACTGGACAATGAAACCTCAAATGCAAGACCTAATGCTAGTCCTAAAGCTACTAATGATCACCCATTATCACACTTCTCTAATGATATATGTCATCACTCTGAGCGCTAATTTAATTTACTTGAATCTAACACATTAGCTTATCTAATGACCCGCAAAATGACTTCTGGCTTTCCTATTTCATTCCTGCTCATAATCATGGTTGTTTTGTCTAATATACATGACATGTATACAAAATCCATCTGTTACAAGACTCCCAAATGCTTTTCACACCAACATATAATATCTAATGATCCAATGCTCCCTTGAGGTCTAAACTAAAACAAACGATTGTTTTGTACTTTCTGCTGCAAAACTTTGCTTATCACTAATGGTTACATATCGCAAAGCTGATTCGATTCCAGTAACTCAAGCTAATTTCTTTGAAACTGTGCAAATAAAATGTCTGACACACATGCTTAAATAAGCAAGAGAAAATGAACCATACTGTGTATTTAACACTACATAAGAGACATAGATAAGTCTGCAAAAAAAAAAAAGTTCCAAAAGCTGCTGGGGAAAGATAGATGAAGAAACGTAGATGAAGAAAAATGAGGGTGTTCAGTGGTGAAGATGACATAAAGAGAGATATACGAGCCTGGTAATTAATGTGGAGCGAAGGACATTTTGTAGTAATCTCTTGTATAATGGAGGGCTCGCCCTTAGCTATGCTACATGGCAAGAATGTGAAAGATAAGGACTGCAAAATAAGCCTGCCACTAGGAAAGGAAATGAGAGAGAGGGTCTGCTATCTGCCTGTTTTTTATCTACCTTTTGACAAGTAGTTGATAGTCGACTCACAGCATCAGGTGGATCAAATCTGACTCACATTATTGACACGAACAAGCTGCTTTCAGTGCGGAAGCTAAAACGTGCTCATTTTATTTCAGTCACGCTAGTCTGGAAGAAATGACACAACGACTAAACATTTTGAAATGTATTATTAATCACATGCTAACAACATACAACAAGAAAACAAGGAAATTAATCAACTGCTATACTGATAAGGTTTAGGTCGATGGTTTCCAAACAGAGTTCTGTACAACATAGCCAGGGGGTCCATGTTTAGTTACAGTGGTGAAAATATAAGTTATGTTTATTAGCATTATTATGATCATTAGTCTATTCAACTTGTCACTTTACCTGAATGGGTTTCAACCGAACCTCAATAAGGCTTCAATCAACCTACAAATAATGTCAAATTGGACAGAATGGGATCTGTCAGTGGAAGGTTCAGGAATAAACAGCTTCAATAAACAGCCACTATAGTATACACATTATTATAATTAATCTGATATTTGAATAGTTGGATTATAGTCATAAAATAAATCAATCACAGTGAGTCTGTAAGTTATATCTTACAGATAAAAGGCTCATCAGCTGCATAAACTTTAAGACCCCCTGCTTTTGGATCCTTTTGAAAGAATAATAAGCAGCGGGGAGCTCACAGCTGTGTATCTGTGTAAATTACGAGGCGATACAAAGGCAATGACTTTATGTCTATAAAGTAACGGAGTCACGTAGTGATGCAGCGCAATATCAATTCGCAGTACCAGTGGTAAACCTGTTTCACAATTAATTATGAATCTATCAAAAAGTATCCACTGTAGGATTACATTTTAAATCCACTATTGCATATACACTATGGGCACTTTATTAGGAACACGACTAGTACTGGGTAGGGTCTCGCTTTGTTGCTCTCAGAACTGCCTCAATTCTTCAGGGCTTGGCATGGATTCCACAAAAATGTTGGAAACATCCCATTGAGATTTCGGTCCATGTTGACACGAATGCATCATGCAATTCCTGTAGCTTTTTCAAGTCTGCTTTCATGCAGTGAAGTTCCCTTTTTTAACCACATCCCAAAGGTTCTTCTATTGGATTCAGTTCCTGTGACTAGGAAGGCCACTGAAGAACACTGAATTCATTGTCATGTCCATGAAACCAGTTTGAAATGACTTTTGCTTTTTTGACATGGTGCATCAACATAGCCATTAGAGGAAGGTGAATTGTGGCCATGAAGGGATCCACACAGTCAGCAACAATGCTCAAATATCCTGTAGCATCCAAGCAAATATTGACTGGTGTGAACAAACCATCTTATTTCTCTCGGCTGACAGAAGTGGAAGCCCACTATCCCATCCACCTCAAGATTTCACATGATGTGCATTGATTGCATGATGTGCATGATTTCTGCTCACCACGATTATACAGAGTGGTTATCCGAGTTACTGTAGCCTTTCTGTCAGCTTGAAGCCATCTGGCCATTCTCCACTGACCTCTCTCATCAACAAGGCAGATTTGTCTGCAGAATTGCTGCTCACAGGATGTTTTTTCTTTTATTGCACCTTTTCTGAGTAAATTCTAGAGATTATAGTGCATAAAAATCCCAGGAGATCAGCAGTTACAGAAATATTCAAACCAGCCCTTCTGGCACCAACAACCATGCCATGGCCAAAATCTCTGAGATCACGGTTGTTTCCCATTTTGATGGTTGATGTTAACATTAGCTGAAGCTGCTGGCCCACATCTGAATGATTTCATGCATCACACTGCTGCCATATGACTGGCTGATTAGATAAGTCCATGAATGAGTAGGTGTTCTGGTACGCCTAATAAAGAATTCAGTGTTTGTATATAGCCAAATCTATCTGGCCATGCACATCAAAAAAGGGAGCTGCTGCACAAAAGGAAAGCACCTGATACTCTGATACAGTAAAATATTTTAGTGAATCATTGATCCCCTGGGGCTACCTAGTGCCCATTAATCCAAGGAAGACTGACATCATTGTGATTTGCACTGCATACCTACATAATGTACCCTAAAACCTAGATGGCTCTGTCATGAGGTTAGGCTTAGCCTTTGATTAGTCTTTTTCTGGTAAGTTATGACTCTACTTAT
Source organism: Doras micropoeus (assembly GCA_028566355.1). NCBI lineage: Eukaryota > Metazoa > Chordata > Actinopteri > Siluriformes > Doradidae > Doras > Doras micropoeus. The sequence goes on along the minus strand of JAOUQY010000009.1, from coordinate 7,073,091 downwards.
TCCCTTGGAGGGAAATGTCATTGCAAATCAATACAAAATTTCTTCTGATTGATCATCTTTATTCTAAGATGCAGCATTTGCTAACTGATGATTTGCTAATTGATGAGTACGAAATGCTATGTATATAATATGCTGTCGATTTTTAATATCACCACAAATGTACAATAATTGGTAGTTTTTTGGATCAATGATTAGACAGCACTCTGCACCACAATGAACAAAACACCAACAGAGGGAATATCTTGGGAGAACAGCATTGCTCTCTCCACAACACCCTACTGAGATACTTTATGTTGGTTTTTACTGTCGCAGTAGTTTATACAGTATATGGTCCAGCAGACACTATTGTGATAAAAGATCATTACAGATACAATAATGGGACAATACAGTACATACATGTGTGTGTGTGTGTGTGTGAGAGAGAGAGCTGGACATTTCTCCTTTCAGAAGTAATAAGTATAGTAACAGTACTGATTAGAATCATTCACTCTAACACGAATGCAGTTATTTAGGAGTGGCTAGAGGAGAGCTTTGATGGCCATCTCATGTTATATACACACAACGGTAGAGGCGAGCTCAGGTTTCCTGACCTTTATCAAAACCACAAAATAATGTTAATTAATCTAAAATTATGTATCTCCTTCTCCAGACAAGTTCAAAATATAAAGGTCATTCCTTTCAAATCTATTTCACACTCAATATGTGTGTTCTGGATCTATGCTGTATGAAGGCTTAATCATCCTCCCCAGTGTAACGTTCTGCAGGTTGTATGTGTAAGTGTAAGTGTATAATGCACTAACATCTCATAATATGGATCGTTAAAAAAACGATCCTGCACTGATACTTAAAAGGATCATCTCTATGTACCTGTCAGGTTTATCCAATTTTATTCTCTAAACCTACTTATCGCAGAGTGCTCATAAATTCTCAAATCTGACTGATTAGAAGGTGTTGCTTACTTTTCTAACTGCCAACAGGTTTATATTAATGCACTCTAATACCTAACTGTTTCTATAGTAACAGCTCATTCACAAGGACCTGTATGGTGGACATGCCACATAAGACTAATAAACTGATGCTGTGAAAAGGAGATAATTACTGAAAAGACGGTCAGTCTAAGAAATTTAAATCTAGAGGAAAAAAACATGTAGGTGTATTTATATTTATCTAAAAAATGTCAGTCTAGGAGTCAGGCCTTTGAGAATGCTGACACATTACCAGAAAATACATTGTGTTGCTCTTATATCAACCTCATTGCTAGCCCAGACGTTTCCAACTTTACTGGAAATAGGGTTTGTATTTAAGTAATGCCCCTTTTTAATTTCCTGTTTTTCCTTTCTAATATTTACACATAGTGTTACTCATAGTTATACTACAATAATCATACTTATGGAAATCAGTAAATATCTGATGAACTTGCCCTCAGAAGTAACGTCATTAACGATGTCAGCATGCCATCAGCAGCAAAATGGAGTTCAGTGAAGAGAATAGGGTTATCATTAAATTTCTGACACAATAAGAAATACCATGGAAAATGCTTACTTAGGGAGTCTTCTCACACTTGGTGGACTAAATAAATTATTGTAATTGTTGAAGATCTACATCAATGCATACTGGATGTGTGAGGCGGACTGGACCAGCAAGTTAACAATGAAACTGTTAAAGAATGGCATCGACGACTTTGAGAGTGTTTCAAAGCCAAATGAGATCCCTTTGAACATAAATGGTGACCGTGAATTTAAAGTACGATTATTGTACTAAAAGTGTTAGACAGAATAGATTTCATCAGGGAGTCATGATAAACAAGGATATAAAAGGACTCCATTTTTTCCCTGGACACAGTGTATAT
>JAOUQY010000009.1:7036254-7055606 GCA_028566355.1 Doras micropoeus | reverse complement strand
CCGGAGTACCCGGAGTAAACCCACATGGACACGGGGAGGACATGCAGACTCCACACAGAAAGGACCCAGACCGCCCCGCCTGGGGATCGAACTCGGGACCTTCTTGCTGTGAGGCAACGGTGCTATCCACTGAGTCACCGTGTAGCCCCATGACTTAATATTTCATACTACAAACTAAAAATAAAACTTGTGGCCAGGAATTGTGTACCTCGAACCCATGACGTAATACGTTACACTTGATATGTGACCTCCATTTAAGTATCACTGTAGGAAAGAATGGGCCAAAAAGTCTATTTGAGAATTCACTTTAGGTAATGCAGACTAACAGTACATCCATGTCACAACTCCAGTGACTCCAGTATGTCTTAATACCTGATTATCAGTTATCTCCATGCTTGGGTTCCTGTGGTCACAGTGGTCTACTTTTATTCATTTCTATGTGTGTATCTAATAGTTGTACCTTGTGGGTAAGTAATCTGCCGCCACAAGAAGCTTAATATATTAACTTGGTTAAAACCATCATGTCACATTAGTGTCTCTGTAGAAAAGACAGTAGCGGGAAATGATTTCCGTGTTGTTAGCGAGGTGAAGGTTAGGGTTAGGTGTAAGCAAAGCACTGTTACTAAAACAGATTTCCTGACCAGGGCAGTTATACATAAACATAGTAAAACTAATGTGTGTAACACTGTGTGTGAGTGACTGTGTGTGTGTGTGTACCTGGTATCCCTGAATGATCCCATTGTGAGCCTCATGAGGCGGGGGCTCCCAGCTCAGTTGGGCCGTGCCATTGTTTTCAGCAGGCATTGTTATAGACACATCCTGAGGAGGAGCACTGGGAACTGGGAACATTCAGTATAACCCTCTTTTAAAATTACTAGTGAGATAACACCAGAAAACTTTTTCCACCATCAAACAGCATCTTTTAAATGTATCTATTTGTTTATTTCTCTAAAGAACATACACCACTTCTCAATTGCCCTGAGAGCTACTATGAAATAAAGTGTTACTAAACTGGGTGAATCTTTGGTACATTTGCTCCCTCTATTATTTGTTCTCATACCTGTGCATGCGTTTTCTCAGAAGGTGAGATTTTAAATCTTAATTATTGTTCATATTGTACATGAGGTAATGCAAATAAATAATAAATAGTACATGTAATAATGAGATGAATAAGTATATAATGAATATTTTAGGTCACTTATATTTTACAGTTTTGCTGCAACAAAAATCCAAGATGGCCTAGGTTACAACCTGCTATGTAATTCACAAGAATGAACACATGAATCAGAAATATCAGTCTTTCAGTATAGCGGGGACAACTAATCAGTTATTTATATAATGTAACACCATTCATTATTATTAACATATCTCCAAATTACTACAAATCATCACATTTATTTATAAAACCTACCAGTCTCAGGGACTCTCAAGTGCCTTGTGTTACTTTCTCTGCCATAAAGACCGCTCCCGTAAGGCCGGACTTTAAACTCATATTTGTAGCCCCTCTTTAGGGGACCGATGTAGGTCTGGAGTGCAGGATGGGCCACTTTCTGTGCTGTCCAATCAGAACTGGCAGGCAGGAGAGAGCGGTACAGCACCTCAAAGCCATCCAGGTAGTGTAGCTGCTGAGATGATGACTGAAGCTAGAAAAGTGAGACAAAAGAGGGCTTTAAAATATACGCATACAAACAAATCGAGTTTTAAACTATTTTTTTTACTTACAGTTTAGCAGTATGTAGAATTAGCATGTACTGTATTATATTTTATCCTAGCACACTGCATGTACAAATTACCTTCCATGTGACTTGTGAGATGTTAGATGAAGTTCTCAGAACAGTGATGTTCTCCAAACTGATGCGCAGAGCAGATAATTCTTTATGCAGGTCCTTCTGGATGCTGCTATCTGTACCTGGAGCAACAGTAGAGACGGTTACAGTGTCTGTTTTTCAGGTGCATCCTTTCAGTGATACTCTGTTAATAAACCGCATAAATACTGAATGTTCAGATCTACATATTTATCCTGTGGTATGAATTTTTTTTACATCAACCCCATTTTGCACACAGAACTTCAAATGTTCAACTTCTTAATATTGTATCTTATTGTATATGATGGTCAGATTCCAGTCAAATTGCATCTGAATTAAAATTATGTAAAGCTTTTACATACAAATGAGCCTCATCAGCCATAACGTTATGACCACCTGTCTAATACTGAGTAGGGCCCCCTTTTACCGCTGACCCTTTAAGCACAGACTCCACTAGACCTCTGAAGGTGTGCTGTGGTATCTGGAACCAAGCCATCAGTAGCAGATCATTTACTTCCTGTAAGATGCTAGGTGGGGCTTACATGGATCAGACTTGTTTGTCCAGCACATCCCACAGATGCTCCAAGGTTTCCCAGCTGAACATTGCCCAAGGCATCACACTGCCTCTGCCAGCTTGTAAAAGAAAAAATGATTCATCAGACCAGACCACCACCTTCCTTTGCTCCATGATTCAGTTCTGATGCTCATGTGCCAATTGTAGCTGCTTTGGGTGGTGTACAGGGGTCAGCATGGGCACCTTGACTGGTCTGTGACTATGTATCAACATACGCATCAAACTGTGATGCACTGTGTGTTCTGACACCCTTTTTACAGAAGCAACATTAACCTTTCCAGCAGTTTGTGCTACAGTAGCACTTCTATTGGATTGGACAACACGGGCCAGCCTTCCCTCCCCACATGCAGTAATTTCCTTGGATGCATGGATTTCCTTTCTTGGACCACTTTTGGTAGGTCCTAACCCCTGCATACCAGGAATATGCATTTTTGGAGATGCTCTGACCCAGTCATCTAGCCATCAAGTTGCTCACATCCTTACGCTTACCCAATTTTTAAGTTTCCAACACATCAAATTCTAGGACAAAATGTTCATTTGCTGCCTAATTTATTCCATCCACTGCCAGGTGTCACTGCGACAAAATAATCATTGTTATCCACTTCACCTGTCAGTAGTCATAATGCTTTGGCTGATCAGTACATATATGTATATACTGTAATGTATATAGATTAAAAGATGGGGAGCAAAGTGTATTAGTAAGGTATTGGGCTGGCAGAATCTACCAGAACAGCTTCAGTGTGTCTTAGCATAGATTCAAGTCTCTGGAATTGAACTGGAGTGATGCACACTGTTCCCTCAAAGCAGTGTTTTGTCCCCGTCTTTATACTCGGTTCCCTCAGAGATGAATATGAGTCAATTCGTTAAATCAACATTTCAGATTTAATTTCCTAATATATACATCTAGATATCTTAAACCACTTTCAACCCACCCATTTAAGAAGGGAACCAAAATGCTGGAGCATGTGACTGGCAGGTATTACTTGTTGTCCAGGTGTCACCTGATGGATTGATTTTTTTAATGAATAGCTCAGCACCATTATTAAAAGCTATAATAATTGTGTCTGGATGTATTTTCTTGATTTGAGAATTGAGTTTTGCCTGTGAAGACTGCATTTGTTGTTAAAAAAGATAAACCAACATGAAGACCAGAGAGCTGTCTATGGGAGAAAGGAAAGCCATGAAAAGAGGCTGAAGCTGACAAAAGAGGGGAAATCAGAGCCAATTCAGTAGTCTACAAGTACATTCTGTCTGCCAGTGTATAGAGAAATACATCTAATCTTATTAGGAAGAACTTCATCATGCAGCAAGACAATGACCCCAAACGCACTGCCAACACAACAAAGGACTTCATCAGGGGACACAGTGGAAGGTTTAAGACTGGCCAATTTAATCACCAGACTTTAGCCCAACGGAGCATGCGTTTCACCTCCTGAAGAGGAGACTGCAGGGAGAAACCCCCAGCACAAACAACAACTGAATGAAGCTGTACTACAAGCCTGAAAAAGCATCACCAAAGAAGAATGCTACAGTTTGGTGATGTCCGTGGGCCACCAGCTTGATGCACTTACTGGAAGCAAAATAAGATATATATGCAACCAGATATTATTAGTTAGAACTTCATCATGTACTTTATAAGATAAGAGCATCTGCCAAATAAATATTATGTGTTATTTACACTAAAATCATCATCAATTCCTACAATTTGCTCATCTAAAAAATCAGTTTGTCTTCCACAAAAGGTGCAAAAAATATCCTAAGTTGTTTAACACATCTACATGTAAATATCAGGAAATAAAATCTGAAATTCTGATCTATCTTTTTGTTTTATCTTTTGATTTCAAAGCTAAATGCTTCTACAGCAAAACGAAAGAATTGGCCTTGCTGTTCCAATACTTTTAGAGTAATAAATTATAATTAATATAATAAAACCATAACTGTAATGTTTATTCAGATAGCCTTACCATGTACAATACAAGCAATACCATCATGTGCAGAGAATAAGGTTTATGATGAGTACTAATGTTTTACCTTCCACAAAGAGCTGAGCGCTGGCTTTAGACTCGCCTACGTCATTGACCGCACTACAGGTGTACCTTCCTGCATCCTGTAATGTCACATAGTGGATCTGAAGACTGTGGTCTGGATTAACCAAATACCTAATGCCAATACACAAGAGAGAAAGAACACTTATAAAACTGTGACCACTGAGACTTGTTGCATAACGTGAACACGTCCTCGGCTGTGTATAAAAACTCAAAGAAGCGTTTCACTCTAAGTACTACTAAAATGATAAGTTGAGCTCAGTGTGTGAAATGTAGTGTGTGAAATCTAACCTGCCATTGGGTAAAGATCCCTGTTCTCTGCTCCACTCCACCGTGGGCATCGGGTCACCCTTAGCCTGACAGAAGAAATGTGCAGACTCTCCCAAGCTCACAGAAACATCCTGGGGTTCACGTAGTAACACCGGCTTCTCTGGAGAGCAGAGACACAGCAGGTCACTTTAATGGTCTGCTTGAACACAGCACTTCTTTACAATGCAAAATAGCAAGCTTAACAAACATGCATTAAAAACTTGAAATCGTTTTGGGTCAGAAAAAAAAAATTGGTACAACTCTTCTAATAGGCAGATATGACAATAAATTGTTGATTAAATAAATAATTCACTGTATCAGTACATTTCTCTATAATCATTTACAGATAGGTGACAAATTAAAGGAAAACACTCCCATAGGTCCCAAAATCCCCCATAGGTGTTTTACTGGGTTGAGATTTAGTGACTGTAATATAGCGTAGCATATGATTTGCATCATTTTCATACTCAATCCAATAATTCAGTGAGCCCTTTGGATGGGGGCGGAGTCATCCTGGAAGAGGCCACTCCCACTCACATAGAAATGTTTCATTATAGAATAAAAGTGATCAGTCAGAAGAATGTACTGAGTTGCGGTGATGCTTTATTATTTATAAAGGGACAAGTGGGGCTAAACCATGCCAGCAAAATAAATAAAATGAAACCTAATAGTTATTATTATTATTATTCTATATAACATTTAAAAGATTAAGAATAAAGTTATTAGCTAATGTTAACTATCGGTGAAAGGGGCTTTGAGCAGTGTCTCATTTCTGGCAGACACATTTTTCTTGTACTTTTAGTTTCATATTTTAGTATGGTTTATAATTTTCCACTGTACCATGTGTGGATGTGTGGAGCTGCACTTCAAATGTAGTTTTATTTATTTAGATGAGAACTTATACTTTTACCTCAGAAAAGAATCTGACTACTTGTGCCTCCTCAGTTTTTATAGCTAAAGAAACTTGCTCGTTGTACTCCAGTAGATGTGTGGTAAGCACTGTATTTTAAGTGTCTACACATTTAAGAGTCGACACAGTATAAACACATTAATTAGAGTGTGGAATTTGGCTGGCGTTGGCTATAGACTCAGATCTAGAGGAAGTATGGAAAGGAAGCTAGTAAGTGATTATCAGTACTTGCAGATAAAAAGAAAATGTACGTGCAGACTAGGCAACCCTGCTGTCTGGCCAAAAAATGTTCTTCGTACTAAAATCCTCAGTTTTATTGTCAAATGCATACCAAGTATAATGAGTCACATTGGAGTAGTGACAAGAAAACAAAATATAGAAGTGCAATCCCATGACACTTCAAACAGATTAGCTGAATTTGCCTAAAAATTATGTTAAACTCAGATCTGAGATTAATTTAGCTAGCATTCACATACAACATACACCTATTTAACAACAACAACAAAAAAAACTAAACTACTTATTGGTCACTACAATGTCCTAAAGCTGTTCATTTAGCCTGTATAATTTATATTTTACTATCGCTTATACATACTTATACTTAACATACTGTATCATGTATGTCATCTAGCAAATTAGATGAAAACTGTTCAAAAACAATTATGCAGTTCTTGCACATTATGCTGATAAATATTAAAATGTCTATAAAGTAGCATAATATTAGCGTAAATTGATAATACAGGCTATTATTATACAATTTTACTGTAAAATACAGTGTACGTGCATATAAACAGTGCTCACCCAGAACTGTTAACCTGGCTGCTCTGCTTTCTCTGACTCCAACAATGTTTGTGGCCACACAGACGTAAACTCCAGAGTCCTGCTTCCGGGCCGGGGCTATTATCAACTTCCCATTGAGCTCCTGAGCAATAAATAATGTGGTATAATCACCAACATAGCTTTGCTCTAATGCACTTCATTAATTATGTGGAACTAGAACTATAGTAAACAAAATTGGCATGGCATGCTTTGTTAGTCATCTTCCTTTTACACATTACACTTTATGAGAAAAAACAAATGCAGTCCTTGCACTCGACTGAGCAATTCAAGTCTCACAGTGTAGTGTTCATCCGTGGTGTTGACGAGGACGCCATCTTTCCTCCAGGTGATGTTAGGCTCAGGAAGTCCCACAGGCGGGCTACAGTTCATTATTGCCACTTCTCCTGCAGCTACCTCCACATCACTGGGCTGCATGCGAAACTCTTCACGCAGAGCTTCAAATCGGAAAAACCTCATTAGCATTAAATCCTCATTAAATACACATATTTAAGGTATCAAGCAGGATACCCATTTGGAGTTTCCTCCAAATTTATTTTATAACCACCCTATAAGAAATAATACTCTTTGGACAAAAGTCAAATGGGCTTTTGTTACAATATAAAGCTCAGGATTCATTAAAATACAAGATATGTGTAAGACAAATAAGTAGCATTTACTAGTAGAAAATAAAGACCACCTGCACTTCACTGCCCTGATATTTTGGTAGTCTCTGATGTCTCAGTCGACTCAGTGGACTATGGAATGCACTGAGCAGCTGTGTGTTTGAGCTCCAAACACAATGTGCTGTTACTGCTCAATTACTGCAGTGTTTGTTCGAGGAGGAGGGTAAACTTTGACACCTGACCCCGACTAATCTCGCTGATGATCTTCTGAGGCTTCCGCATCCTCTGGCCAATTCTGACCTCAAGCCTAAAGCCTGTTTGAATAGTAAATGATACTGGTCCAGATCACTGATTCCTGTCTGTCTCTATTAAGCACATGAGCATGGAAACTCTTAGACAACATACACGCAGGAAGAGCATAACCAGGACCGCTTTTTGTCTTTCATAAGTTCAATAAGGTTGTCGCTCCTCCAGGTCACAACCACAATCCACAACAGGAGATATGCTATGAACATTAAATAGTAATAAAGTAACAGACTTGATTACCTGCGATATGCAGGGAGGCGTTCCTGCTGATTGCCGTGCCTGCACCGTTTCGAGCTAGACATGAATACATTGCTTCGTGAGACTGGCTCTTCTTCCCAGGCACCACACTGAGGAAGAAGAGGCTGCCCTCAGGCAGGACGATGGGCTGTGACTGGCCCTCCATCTTCTCGGGTTCCAGAGGGATACCATTGCGAAGCCACTGGATGGACGGTTCTGGGGTTCCTTCAGCTCGACAGGAAAGTGTGGCAGGACTCCCTACACGCACCACCACGTCAGACGGGTGATGCACTATCCGGGGAGAAACTTCATCAGAACGCAACCTGGAACCTAAAAAAAAGAGAGAAAAAAAGCATAGATTGATGTATTCAAAACGCATTCAAAAGAAACAAACAGTCCCTGATATATCTATGTTTTTATCTAGATACTAAAGTTGTAAATAACAGAAGTGGTGCATGTGCCTGTAAAGTTATGTGTAAAACTAGATTTCCACCATTGGCCTCTTGAGCACAATCATTAACCCATACTGTTAAAGCTAACTGTCCTCCTGAGGTTTAAATAAGGCTGACAAAATCCTAAGGCATAAAAACCATCTTCCTTTGAACATTTGGACATCTTTGGAGCCAGAGTAAGTAACAACGTCATCAATGTCACCCACCTCACCCTAAACCCAACATAAATAAACAACGTCTATTCTTGGATGGCATCATAACTCGTGTGTCACATGCCTGCTGTTGAAGACCACTCGGTGAGCAAAATCAGGAAATGGGTTTCCTGTGAGCAGTCAGGTTTTTTTTTTTGTGAGGAACAAAAGGCCTTCACTTACAAACACAATCAGGAACTAACAGGATATCCATCACCTGTGCAGAGTGCCCTTCAGCACAGACACTGCTATTACTGGCCTTTTACAATGACCCCCTTTATACCCACCACCAAAACACGCCAATCACGTCATTCTAAGACTGCACGCCTGAAACAAAGCCACATGCCTGACTGAGTATAGCCAGCTACTATCTGCTAGAGCAGCCTTTTCCTACAGAAACAAAAATGTGACCGGGTCATAGCCTAAGACGTTACTATTCTCCGTTTCCTAGTGTTTTATTGTAGCTTATAGGTCTATTGATTAAACACTTGTACACCAACTTCATCCAACTTCCGATGACTACAGAATTGCAGGCAGCTCAACAATGTCAACTGGAATGTGATGCATTCTTGGCAAACTGTCATCAACTATAAAAAAAGTTTCTATTGTCTCATATAAAGAGAATTTCCTGAAAAAGCGGAAATAAATCATTTACAACCTTGATGGCTGTTTTATGGAATGGAGGATTTGAGTGCATTAAAGTAAAAAGTAGTAGCAATAATAATAACAGGATATGTAATAGACATATAGAAAATGTGAGTTCAACAACACAAACAACATTAATATCTGACTAAAATATGAGATGTCCTTTCTGCCAGGTGATATACTAACCCTAACCCTAACCCTATCATCAACAGCTTCTTCTGATAAATCAGTCAGTCTCGTGCACTTTGACAAAGCTACTATACTCAATGCATGAACTTCAGAGTACAGTATAAAGTTGGACTCTGAGCTTCCCTTCAAAAACGGACATTTTTTCCCCTATTATTATAGTTCCCTATTAAACTATACGTTATAGAGACCTTAGCACGCTGTGGCGCTCCTAAATAATCCCTACAGCCATATAAGACACTCTGCTCACCTTGAAGGCAATGCAACACTGCAGCAAGCAGGTAAATCCTGAACATCGGCGCTACTCTTCACGCGTTAATCGGAGAAATGAAGCGTGGCGAAGGTTTAACGCATCGCTGTGACGCATCAACAAGTTCCGCGTGCGGCGTCTGGGAACACGTTTTGCACAAGTAGATGTTAAGATAAATAGCTATAATAAGTTTATCCAAGTCCTGTCCATATAAAGTATTACTCTTAAGCCCTCTCGTGTCTCTCTGTCTCTCTGTCTCTCTCACTCTCTCTCTGTCTCTCTCCTCGGTTAAAGATAGCGCCATCCGGATCTGGGACACTCCCCACACAGCCGTATCGGCGCGAGCGCAGGTTACATCACAGCCATGGCGCCTGCTATCTGTCTCACCTCAGCACAGCATGTACACACGGCTTAATATCCATATACAGGGACGCCATGTATTTATTTTATTTGATTTTATTTGATTTCCACCTTATCTAAGCTATCTTCACACTGTTAATGAAACAAAATCCCCTAAAGTGCGATATGTCCGAATGGAAATACCTGAGTATTACTTCTTTAATTTTGGGGGGCATTTATACATTCATTAAATCAATAGCACATTAACTACATTTTTATTTACAGTTTAAAGTATCAAATTTATTAATATAGGCAAAAAAATGTCAAGAATCACGCCAATTCGTCGTCTGTGGCAAAAGACAATCTGCCACTTGGGAAATGAACCCTGGCCTTATCTCAGTAAAATGTTTCAGGACACTGGAGTAAGCAAAGACTTGTATAAATTGAGGTCTTCTTTGCCTCCCTTAGTTAAATATTTACCTAAGTTAACTTACTTACATTAGCAAATTTGCAAAACGTACCTCAGGACATGGTATGTTGAGTTAAGTATTGCACATGCCTTAAATGACACATTTCTGTAATCCTCATATTACCCTTCAGTCAAGACTGAACACTGAAAGCTGTGGTAATTTGGCATACATGCTGCTGCAGTGGTCATATAGTTTTTGCCAACATTTTTTCTTATTGTTCTTCCATTTTTTCCCACTACTTTTTTGTTAACACTATCATAGACTTCATCAATCCACATGAACCTTTGGTTGGTATGGTTGTAGCCCCATATGTCTGTAGGTGTATATTGTCTTCGTGTTAGTACCCCTGAATTTGGGTAGGCTCAAAGCACTATTTGTGCTATAGCTCGAAAACCATTTTACCAAAAATAATGAAATGTTTATGGCAAGGTGGCCTCTAGGAGGCGCATTACTCTAGCTCATTATGATATACACCGATCGGCATAACATTAAAACCACCTTTTTGTATCTTGTAATGTAACCACACTCTTTGTCCATTTTATCAGCTCCACTGACCATACAGGTGCACTTTGTAGTTTTACAGATAGAGTACAGATAGATTTTCTGACTTTGTTATCCCCCTTATACTCTGTTCTTCAGTGGTCAGGACCCCCACAGGACCACCACAGATTGTCTGCACTGCAGTGACCCTGATGTGGTGGTGGTGTGTTAGTGTGTGTTGTGCTGGTAAGATTGGATCAGACACTGCAGTGCTGCTGAAGTTTGTAACCACTGTGTCCACTATTAGACACACCTACCTAGTTGCTCCACCTTGTGGATGTAAAGTCAGAAACAGTAGCTCATCTATTGCTGCACAGTTTGTGTTATCCTCTAGTCCTTCCTCAGTGCTCACAGGATGCTACCCACAGGACACTGCTGGCTGGAGGACTATTCTCAGTCCAGCAGTGACACTGAGGGGTTTAAAAGCTTCAGCAGCACTGCAGTGTCTGATCCAATCCGATCTATCCATAAAACTACAAAGTGCACCTGAATAGTCATCATGATAAAATGGACAAAGAGTGTACATATTAAAGTGGTTTTGGCTGTTATGGGTGACTGGTATATTTGTGGAGTAGCACTGCCTAGTGAACAATATACAAAAGCAAAAATCAAACAATTCACTATATAATATCTTGTGATACAAAAGCTCAAACGTTATGAAATTTCAGAGCCGGCATCACTACCATGTTGTTTAGATGCACTCCAAAGTTTGTGAAATTTCATCCATAGGGGACACAAACGGCAACAGGCACTATGCAATATCTCAAGAACAGCTTAAGTGACAATTTTGACATTTGGTGTGCTTATTTCACTTGCTTGCTCCTTCTCAGACTTTATGTGGCTGTCATATTCCACACCACTATGCGTTTGTCTAGTTGGTTTAAGCCTTTACTTAACTACTAATGTCTTGAAGAAAATTCTTCTCCAAATTCATCATATTCAAATGTTGCATAAACACAGTAGGCTAAGTAAAATGAAGTACATATTAGGATGTTGGTGTGAGTAAAATTCTGTACATACCTATGTATGTTAGACTGATATTAGAATATTGTCCACACTTTTTTCTTTTTTTTTTGGTTAACATAGGCTGAAAGGGGCGTTACTAGGTCTATTTAGAAATGTGCTTTAAAATCCATTTACCATCAATACAATGACTCAGTGGTACTTAAGTGTTTGTGTTATTTCATGGTTTTGAACATAGAACAGCCACGTACTTTAGCAAAAACAGGAAAGCAAAATTGTCAGAACAGAGACAATACATGGAAATACCTCCGGTTGCCTGAGCACTGATGCAGACTGAGATCACCCATATCACAGTGACTGTATGCTAGGCAATATTGTAAGGTGCATTTATGCCTGAATTATACAAACCAAAACAACAAAAATAGGGCTTTAATGCACAAAATTAGCATGAAAATCAAATCAAATAAGCATCAAATAAGCATAAAAACAATTAAATCTCTATCATAACCATCAGTTTGTCGTTGTTTTATTATGCCTTAGATGTGGTCTAAAGTATTTTTTAAACCTATAAAGGCAGGGAATTTATTGTGTTAGATGGTGGATTACATTTATTACATTTGGTGCTCAGAAATAAAACACTGAATTACAATGCTTTTAAGTATTTCTTTTTTCAAAATAACATCTATTATGAGACATCTTCAGTGAAAACATGTAAAGCTGTACAAATATATCAGATACTTTTAAGCCCTTGCTACTTTAAAACTGGTGTAAATATGGTTTCTGGGAAGATCAAGGGAGAAGGAGAATAGAAAGAGCACAAAAAGTGTCAGGGAAAAATGGGCAAAGGCAGTTCATTTTCTTTTGAGCAAGACTACAATAAAAAGTGTTTAGTGAGCTGTCTATTGTAAGTTGCAAAGGTCTTAGCTTCATTGATAGACGTGTATTGATCCAGAGATCATGGGCTCGATGGCCAACACTTCAAGCGGCCTACAGAAGTAACAAAAGAGCAGTGCATCGCTGAACGAAAAAGAGTCCCAAATGGACTGAGGGAAGATTTATTTACGCAGGAGCCTCGAAGAGCAAACAAGCTGATATATTAACAATTTTATTCACATTCTTGTTTAATATTAGTGGAATATATTGAGAAGGAATAACTCAGCTACATTTGGGTATAATGTAAACATTCATACTGTTCATACAGACTGATATTGAGACGACATTTGATTTGATCAATGAGAAACAAATGAAAAAAATCCAGCAAGTTAAAGTGGTGATGAATAAAAAAACTTTTTTTTTATTAGTAAATAATTATTATTTTATCACTTTAATTTATCTGCATTATTGGCAATAAAATTCATCAGTGTTACCAGTACTACAACATCTGTAGATTGTGATCTTAATAAAGATGCTTCATTTGAAAAACCTTCCAAGTTAATGGTAATTAATGTTTAATAAAAGAAAAAAAGGAAACAAAGCCACTGACTGATTTGTATGGTTTAAGTTTATCTAAAAATCTAATGTTCAACAATATTAATAAATATCATATTTTATAATGTGAGTATTTCTACTGATGAATATCTGCCATTGGAGCAAACACCTGTAGTACATTATGTCTGGAAACAGTCCAGTTTTATTCACTGTACCGTTGATTTTCAAATGTATTTGGTATATTCCCATGTTCTATACAGTGTATCCTCACACCCACCATCAATTCAAAGACTAAACCTGAATGAAAACTTATGCTTTGAAATAATTTCTACATTTCTAAAAGACATTTTCCACAGTATAATGTTCTTAACTGAGCCATACTAGCCACTACAAAGTCTTTAATATAGTAACTCCCAGGGATCAAGCAAAAAAAAAAATTCATTGTGAAAAAGAGTTTAACAAGTAACACTGATTTCATGCATTAGCCCCCATGCTGACACACAAAAAAACATTCTCGTCAAAGCCCTTGTACGAACATAGCCATGACATTCATGACAAAGATTGGAAAATAGAATTCCTCCGGAGTAGAAACAAACCAAGCAGAGCATAATCCATGCATAACCGGTCATATTTTCAATCTCTGTATTATGATGAGCACCAATGGAAAACTAAAGCACGCAGCTGCACCATTGCATGGAATCCGTCTTTGTTTGAAATATTCTTAATCCTTCTTTATCGTACAATGGAGAGAATTATAAGACGGTGCTTAAAAAAACCCTGACTGGAAGCAGATAAGTTTGGACTTTACCTTTCCTGCGGTGACCCTTGTCTCTGCGTGATGGATGTGCATGTGCCAGGCGATGGCGATCATTTCCTTTCCCATCTGCCCTCTCTGACCTCTTAGCCACCTGTAGCTGCTGATCCTCGGGTAAACACGTGCAGTGGCACTTGCAGTGACCTGACGCTTGCCCCGAGCAGGTGCACAGGAATACCAGCCAGAGCAGCCATGCTGAGAGCTGCATCTTCACATAGAAATGACCCACACTGGAATGCTGCTCTTTTCTGCTCTCTCAGTGCTCAGGTTTTCCCTAGAGTGCCATCCCACTGAAGGGCAAGCCTAAATCAAGCTTTAGCTGATCTCTGCCAGCAGACCTGTGCTAACGTATTTGTAGAATTGTTATAAGGAATTTTTTTATGTTCCACCAGTGCTTTTTTCACTTTCCATTCCTCATTCTTTCTCTCTCGCCCTCTCTCTCTCTCTCTCTCTCTCTCTCTCTCTCTCTCTCTAACCCTAACCCTTTCTTTCTCCTCTCTGTTCTCATTTGGGAAAAAAGTTAGAGGACACAATGATTGAAAAACAAGTTTGAGACCACATGCTGGGAGCAAGAAGGAGAGGAGGAGAGGGACGGGGTGCTGTCTCCTCCAACAACATCTGTGTCATTCGTTCTGCACGTCCCACAGGCCGGGATGGGGGGGCCAGGCGGCGACGGGAGGGGGTACGATAGGGAATGTGAGGCAACGGAGGGAGGACGGGCCCTTTACTGATTAGCATCAGTTTCATTAATCATGTGTCTACAAGTGTTCAAATCTACAACAAACTTTCTCTCTCTTAAAACATCAAAAAAACAAGTATCATGCCCATAGCCTTCATCTTGGGCAAGTTGACACACTCGTGTTATTTCATTCTGAGAGCTTAACACTTACTCAGAAAAGCTATACAGAGGCCAAGAAGGAGTGTTTTCAAACAAAACTGACCTTCCCCAATGGCTTTAGTGGTATGCCTAGCATGAAAGGCACTGCTTTTGTCGTGGCCCATTCAGAGTTTCCAGACTATTTTCCAATTTCAAACTCGTTTTATCTTCTCGGGGCAATGAAAACGTCGAACCGAGCAACTGAAATCGCTAATGCAACTGGAACATTTTTTTCTTGTTAAGTAGAAGTTGTTTCACCTTAAGTGAACGCCTATTAATTTTCACCCCAAACATATCAATTAATCTGACAGCAGGAATGTTGTGGCTTTTGATTGCTGAGGGAAAGACAGGCTTGAAAAAAAGGCACAAAGGAGGCATTTTTTTCCTGCCACCCCTTCAGTGGCAAAACAGTTTGGAAAGGGTTTGCCCTGTGCACAAAGAGCCAGGAGAAATTTGTTCTTGCCTGTTCACACAGTATGGGGCTCAAACATCATCGTGGCTGAGTGGTCAGAATCAAACAGGAGGAAGAAAGTGATTAGTCTCATGTAGACAGACCCAGTGTCACTCTCTCCAGGCCCGCTGATTCGCTTCACCGTGAACACAAGGACCATGCTGGGCAAAAGGCCTGACCTGTTCTGGGCTTAAACCCCAAAAACTTCCTAACTAATTTTAGGTAAGAGACCACACATGGTGCTGTGAACCTTAAGGTGTATACATATATTACTTTACTTGGCCCTGGACATATGGAAATTATGAACCTCGAGTTCATACACTGTATGATCCAATGAAATAACATTACAATATACAGTATATACAAGTTGTGAAAAATTCACTTTCCTCTAGATTTGGTTGGTTAATGGCACTAGCTTTTGAAAGGGTAAGATTCTATGAGTCAAAATGAAAACCTTAAAAGTGCAACATAAATTAGAGGCCTACCACCATGACTAGTGCCACACATTCAGATCTCCTAAGGAATCGTCTGTGACCTTCAGGTCAAAGTAGCTGGGAATTTTGCATACTGGTATCTTGTTGCAGCACATCAAGTACTACAGTCATGTACCTGCAGAATGCGTGGCCGATAGATTCATCATAATAATCATATCTTAATCTGAGTGATTGCCATGGTTTGGGGCCATTGAAGGAGGTATTGGGTGGAAAGACCTTTCAGCTGAATAAAGAAGTGCAACAAATGGTGGATCAGTGCCTGCACATGCAACTGGTAAAAAGTATTTTTAAAGCAGTCAGGACAGTTGTTAAACAATGGAACAGTTGCATTAAACAACAAGTATGGTGCAGGATTTCATATAAAAGATTTATATAAAAATCAAACTACTGGAAAATCATACACAATTTCATGAGTAAGATTGATTTGAACAAGGCGTCTTATATGAAAAGATAGAAATGGTTAAGATTTAGAGCAAGGCTACATTTCAGCACATTGCATTTCAAACAACTTCTCCAACTTTCTATTCTAATTCAAATATTTTTACACCAGCCATAATTTGTACACTGACCACCTCACCCATGGAGACCCTTTCATTCAGCTCCACATAGAGCACCACATCCCTGTTCAAAATGTCAAACGCCACGCTTCAAGCCACATCAGGACCTCAGGACTGGGCAGAGAGGGTCTATAGCCGCCTGCACTGACCCATCAAACAAGGCCAGGAGTTGGGCCGTTGAGATAATCCCCTCTGTGGAAAGAGAGAGAGAAAGATAGAAAGAGTTGGGGGTTGAAGATGGGAGGTGCATGAGGCTGTGACAGCACCTCAAGGCCTCACACAAAAGGAGTAATGGTGCAGGACTGAGAGGCAGTGAGAAAATCCACACTTTATTTTGCCAAAAATACATCAGCCATTGCCTGGGTAACCATGACATGCCTGTAAGCTTTAGGTGAAGGAATTCCACTAAAGTAACCTCGGCATGAGTGTTCTGCACTCAAACCTTCTCCACCCTTGCAATCAGTGTTTTATTGTTAATGTGGCCTTGCACATCAACTACATCAAGAGTTCTGGTATAAACTTACTGTGATGAACTAGAGGAAGTGATGTCACTGTACCATTGGAGAGGTTCCTAAGAGGGACCTTCACAATAACTAGAAACTATAGCATAAAAACTGGAATACAGTTTAAGACATAATTACTACCACTATTATTATTATTATTATTATTATTATTATTATTATTATTATTATTGTTGTTGTTGTTGTTGTTGTTGTTGTTGTTGTTGTTGTTAAATGGTAAAAATGGTATTATAGATGTTCCATTAATAAATATCATATTTTTAAAATATTGGTATATGATTATAAGTATATAAGTATATAAAATACTAATTTATTATTATTATTATTATTATTATTATTATTTTTTTTTTTTACATTTCCAGCATTTGGCTGATCCAGACTAACTTATAGAATTGCTTAATACAGCAGGAAAATAAGAACTTGTGCTTTTTTTAGCCCTCAACATGAGATCCATAGCTCCAGATTCCCAGGGTTAGGATTAGGACTAAAAGGTCACTGACGTGCGGAGAAAAGGAGGCAGGAGCAAAAGTAGGAGTTGGGAGCAGGAGTTCTGCTTGAGTGAATCACAAAAGAGCATCTACTCCTCTCCCCCTCCCAACTCCCCTCCCCTTTTCTGTATCCCTCTCACTATCCCACTTCTACTCTCCTACCCCAAACCCCAGTACCCACACCCACATCCTAGACTAACACCTCTCTCGCACTGGATCTCCATTCCGCTGGTTTCCTTTTCTCTGTCTCTCTCACGTCTCTTTGTATGTCCAGCTGGCTGCACCACAAAAGCTCACGCTCAGACTCCCAATGAGCGCTGCTGCCCTACTCGCTTTGTTCGACTCATTTTCCCACTCCCTGGAGAGAGGAGAGAGTCACAACCAGCATGAAAACCAACTGAGACCTGAGGTGTGGAGAAAGAAACAAAGAAAGAGAGAAAGAACTAGAAAGAAAGATGGTAGAAGAAACACTTCTATGCAAGAACCTGAAAACACTACAGGTGGAGGTCATACTGCTGATCAGCATTGTGTGTTTTCTTCTGATGCTGTTAAATAAACAGAGATAGTTCCGTCAACCACCTGTGGGATAATATTTGAATGATTTCTAAATAAGAATTCCTTAATAATTCATTTCATTATTCCGTAATCCTGAAGGTCGGAGTAACTCTTACATCAATGCAGATCTCCATTCATTCCCTTATCCCTCCATCCAACCATTGCTCCTTCTATCTATCTATCCAGCCTTCCATCCATTAGCCCTCAGAAAGCCTCAGTGTTGAATTGTGGGCCGGAACTAATAGGATTGGATTTGATTCATTAGATTCTCTTTCATCGGACTGGTTGGAATTTCACCGCACGTCCTTCCCAGCTCCCTGATCTCCTGCTTATTTATTTTAAAAAGAAGCTTGTAAAGACCTGAGATGTGGGAGATCGCATAACTGAAGACAAATAATAAATCTTACATTTCTGGCCCTTCCGTCAGATACGCTGATATAGTGTCATACATGGGCACAGGCCTATTATAGAGGGAGCTATCTGGATGGTACATGACAACATGATTAAGTAAGTATGAAAAGCATTTCCTGGTGATCCAGCCTTCTAAAGACACAAACTCACTGAGTGTGGGATCTGTAAAATATTCATTGAGAAGTGTTCCATTATAACTGCATGAACTTTTCATAATAGTAATACATAGCAGCTTTCCTTTAAAGGTGCAATCAGTAGGACTTTTGTTTACTCAACTTCCCTTTTCCAGTTAGTCGGTAAATAACATTTAAAGGCATTAAAAGGATGTGAGAGTTGTTTACTGACTCAAGGCGATAATCTCTGGAAAATCTGCCAATGCTGCTTCAGGCGGGAGCCATGTAGCAACAAAGAGAATGAATGGAGCCTGAGTTAGTGTCTCAAAAGATGTGGACCAGCCAAATTGTTTATAGAGTCTAAACAAACTATCTCTTATTAGACACAAATGCTAGACCTCAGCAAGCTTCATAATGTATTCAGTGTGCATAGTGTACACATATATTCAGTATTCACATGAATTAGGCCCTCTCTTAAAGATATATGAACTTTTGGGGAAAAAAAAGATGCAACAAAAACCCATACAGAGCATTTCCTTGTTACAATCCAAATAATCAACTTGCACAGCTTGACGTTCTGCTGAAGCACCCAGTTCTGCTCCCAGCGCTTTTGTCACATTGTGTAGAGACGGTCTTTTAAAGAACCCTTCTAGCGAGCCAAATTAGCATGTCAAAATGGTGCCGAGCTGATGAAACGTCTGGATTGCGTTGTCCGTGTGGACAATAAGGGGTAGTAGGTCACCAGTTAATAGAGTGGCATCAGTTCTTAACTACAGCCCCAGTTCCAATGAAGTTGGGACGTTGTGTAAAACATAAATAAAAACAGAGTATGATGATTTGCAAATCATCATACTCCTTCAACCTTCAACCCATGTTCAATTGAATACACTACAAAGACAAGCTATTTAATGTTCAAACGGATAAACTTTATTGTTTTTTGCAAATATTCACTCATTTTGAATTTGATGCCTGCAACACG
>JAOUQY010000009.1:7025086-7036154 GCA_028566355.1 Doras micropoeus | reverse complement strand
TAACCTGTTCACCTGTGGAACGTTCCAAACAGGTGTTTTTTTGAGCATTCCTCAACTTTCCCAGTCTTTTGTTGCCCCTGTCCCAACTGTTTTGGAATGTGGTGCAGGCATTAAATTCAAAATGAAGGAATATTTGCAAAAAAAAACAAAGTTTATCCATTTGAACATTAAATATCTTGTCTTTGTAGTGTATTCAATAGAATATGGGTTGGAAAGGATTTGCAAATTCTGTTTTTTTGATGTTTTGCACAACATCCCAACTTTTGGGGTTGGGGTTGTAAATCATGCACAGTTAATAATACTGGTATTTGTAATAAACACCACATCATGCAAATAAATGTCAATAAAAAATAGTGTTTTATTTAAAAATACAATCAGTATAGTAGAAAACTGAGGAACATTTCCAGTTGCTCATTTGGTGGACTTTTTATTCAGAGAGACATACAACTGAGACAGCACACCACAGAGCAGCTGAGATTTAAGAATCTTGCTCAAGAGCCCAACGTGTGGTGTTGGGAAGTGAACAAATTCCCAATCAGTAGTCCAAAGCCTTAACCACAGAGCCACTTGTACAATCACTGCACCTCAAAACAACACTGTACAGCAGAATCAGCACTGACATCATCAAACGCTGTCTTTAAGGTAACAGTGCCATCCATAATATAGTCCTCCCTGTTTATAAAAAAAAACGATCAGAGAGAGGTCAGAACATCTGATTTGACCAGCAGACACAAACACTGGAGGGTCTTTATAAGAGACTCTCATCTGAAGTCAGCCTCGCTGATGCAGGCTGGTCCATGAGGGAAGTGGCATGTGCCAGGCCTCGGTCTAGTGGGCTCTCAGGGGCTTGGCGTACACCGGCTCCAGGAGGTGGAAGGGTAAGAGGATGAACAGAGACACCAGGAAGACCACACTTACTACCGCCAGGAGCACGTAGCGTCCAATGTAGAAGGTGTCCACTATCTGAAACACAGCAGATAAGAGTGTTATAAACTGCCACTAAAGCACTGACACTTTTTTAGACAAAATTGAAGGCTGGATTTCGATCTCATTTCTCCACTAGATGTCAGCAGAACTCCTTCCTGAAGGGTAAGGAAGGAAAAGATGCTTCAGTTCTTACAAGATGTACTTTCATTGGCTTATTTATTTCTATATGCACTATTAGTGCCACAGAATCCTGCTCATGCCTTTTGGTAAGGAAAGAAAACTTGCCCTATCGTCTTAAGTGATAACCTAACCGATGCTGTTTCACGCTTACGCATCTTCAGTGTGCTTTAGCACTCATGATAATTACATTTGACATCTTTTCAGGCAGGTTTATGTTTATAAGAACATATCGAATTAAAGCTTTAGGTTATGGAGAAATAAAGAAGCACACACCGCTAATGGCATTCAGCTACCTTAAGAACAGAGTGTGTAAGAGTGTGAGGGAGAGAGATAGAGATAGAGAGAGAGATAGAGATAGAGAGAGAGAGAGAGAGAGAGGGAGAGAGGGAGACAGACAAAGAGAGACAGAGAAGAAAAATTAAAGTGAATGTGTAGAACATCGGCAAGGAGAAAGAAAGAGAAAAGAGAAAGTCTCTCTTACTCTGTGTGTGTGTGTGTGTGTGTGTGTGTGTGTGTGTGTGTGTGTGTGTGTGTGCACGAATGGGGGAGGGCATCGTCTCCAGTGAATGCAGTGTTCTCTCGTTTAACGCATCTCACTTTCTAATTTGCCAATTAGCCGGCTAGCGAAGCAAGGAGCGGTGGCCATGTTTTATTAATGCGGCATTGAGTGAGCCGTGCCCAGATCCTGTTTGGGGCCAGCCTAATTGGCACTGTGATATGTTTTTGTACAACAGTGAAGGCTCCAGCATTTCTTATACAACAGACTGCCACTTATCAGGAGAAGCAGACGATCTGCTCAAACTTTTACTACAGGCAGAGGAACACGAGCACACAGCAAGGCTTGTTTCACAGTCCTGGGTGACTCGTTCTCCACATGCACTTAGGACTGAAAAAAGAGCATTCTTTGTGTATAAAGCAGTGCTGGCATTACGTTTTCATATCATGATATCGTGATTTTTATCTCGTCAAAAACAAATACAGGTTTGCTTATCCATATTTTAGCATTTTAACACAAAGGGAATCTTAACAGGCATTACCTCTGGGACTCGCTTCAGAGACAAAATCACAGCTATGCTTTTTTAAAAAAATATGTGCAACCATTTATAGTGAAGTACCAGAAAAAGTGGTACTGGAGCCTATGCAAAATACATAGCAACGCCACCTATGCACGTCACTGGTTGCGTACATAAAGTGATTGACGTCTATGGAAGCTTCTAGAGCTGTTTCCACCATGAGAATGGCAAGTTGTCACCATTTTGTCATTTTCAACTATTAGTCGGAGCTCGTGAGATGGGCCATAGCGTTTTGAAGTTTGGATTTTCATGTGTACCGTGGGGTGTATCGTAACTACAAGAATTCCAGCAAAACCTCAAGCTTACGACAGCAGCGTGGCTGTAAAAAGACTCTGGGTGAACCTGACCAGCCACGGCTGGCATTGTTTCACATGATAGGCGCGCATCACTGCCTCAAGTAACATCGGAAATCGATGCCGGGGCCTCAACAAACGTTGAGCGTGAGGACTGTGCAACATTCGATCCAAGATCCCGTGGGGGACCTACCAGGTATTAACTGCTATACCAGTTTTTCTGACATTTATCGATAAGTAAGTAATACAACATGAAAAGTGTGTGCTGTTATAGGAAATCAATCAACGACAAGGGTGCAACATGTGATGCAGCCTGCTGTGAATCAGCAATACAGTTACCATGGTGAAGTTGATTATTTTCCTATCACTCCACTTATACTACAGCAGTTATGTTTTTTTTATTCATTAATGAACAACATGTTTGATTTTTTATAGTTATGTGTAACGCCATGGAGACCATGAGACAAGTTATCACAATTGTTACCACAATTATAGCAGCTATAAACAGGCACTCCCTCACCAGCCTCTCTTCTTTTCTCTCTCGTGAAGTTAATAATACAAACGATAGCTTGCCATGTTACTGAAAAAACAAAACCACAAAACACACTTTAAAGCAAAAAACATCAAGGAAAGGCCTAAACTTTTATTCTAAAGGCTCAGCTATACTTGCTTTTAATTGTGCATGCGAGATGGCTGCTGTGCATATCCTGTGATCATGTAAAGCAAAGCTTTTAAGTGCTGTACAAATTCCCCACGATTTGTAAACAAACAGATTGTGATTTATAAATGGCCCATGATTCACAAATATGCACACCATGCTTCACAATACAGCACAGACATCTCAAAGAAACACAATGCTCTTAAATACAAATCACTCTATTTAAAAAATGTGTTTCGAAAAATACAGATGCTACTTAGAAACAAATACAGAACAGGTTCCACAAAAGTAAAGATAAGATGCAAATAAACTAGCAACATTTTGCGTGTCTGTGTTGTCGCTTTGACAAATACAACACATTTTTTTCGACGAGTACACAGCAAGACGCGTCATTTGCGGATCGCGTGGCTTTCGCCAATGGTATTCTGCTTGTCCTAGCTGTGATTGCAAATGCCTTGACTTTCTCACAAACGGACTGAGCACCACAACAGCAGGTGGCACCAAAGGAGTTACCTTAGCTTTCGACAGCTCAGTCAGAGCACATGGAGATGTTGTGCCAACATGTCTGAGGTGTATCAAACACACCGTCACCATCACCATCACCATCAGCGTTTGTCATGTCATAAAATGATGTTGTTTAGTAAATATTCGTTGGGACAAGCTGACACTGGTTAGCACCCATAAATAAATTAGTTACATTTTACGTCTATGATGACATAATGCCACCTTAGCTAGCTAACTGCCATAACTTGGAAACTTTTGTCCTTATTTGTCCAAAGCTTACCAATAATAGAAGGTTTCTTTAATAATAGAATGGTCTTATACCTGGCAATATATCAATGGTCAACATCTGTTACTAGATAGTAAGGCTGTGCTGTTTTTGCTTGTGAATATTGCCACCTTTGTGACAACTTGGACAGGTTGGTGCACCATCTCTATGCACTCGAATTGAGCTGAAGAAATGAGCTGAATGGATGTCTCTTGGGTAGATGTCCCTTTGGTGCCACTTGCAGCTTTGGTACTCAGCCCATTTGTGAGAAAATCAGGACATTTGCAACCCGTACAAACAGAATAGCACTGCCAGCAGTCACGTAATCTACAAATGACTACATTACATCTATAAATGGACTTGTTGGGAAATAAATGTGTTGCATCTATAAATGCAATGAAACACAGATAGAAAACATTGCACATTTATTTACATTCTTTCTTCACATTTGTGGAGACTGCCATTGCATTTGTTTGTAAGTAGAATTTGTATACTGGCGAGCCAACAGTCAGGGGATAGCAGTATGTAAATTGATTATGAAATGTACGTAACCTCAGGGGATGGCTTGGGAACGTCCACACCTGTATAACCTATGAGGTGTTATCTTGTGAGTGAGGTTGAACACTGGGTTAGCATGCTCATGGCAAGGCGATACGAGTTAGAACGAGGTATGATACTGGGGGCCAGATGGATAGGACATTCCATTTCTGAAGTTGTGCGGGCATTTAACATTCCTCGATCCACAATGTCACTTGTGTACTGGGAACACTTGTGTAGTGGACAGCGCAGTGGCCGCCCACGGGTGCTTAACGATTGTGATTGGTGGCGTCTGGCTAGAATTGTCCATGTGAACAGATAAGTGACTCATATCCACATTCAATGCAGGAGACCCCACAAGCATATCCCGCAGGTCTGTATAGCGTTATTTAGGATTCTTGCAAGAGTACCTCCGTTAACACTATAACACCAGACACAGCACCTCATCTGGGCTCATGAGGTTGATACCTGGACCCTTGAGGACTGGCAACATGTGGCATGGTCTGATGAGTCACAGTACCGATTGTTTTGGACTGATGGTAGGGTTCGTGTGTGGTGCAGACCCCATGAAGCCATGGTGGTCCCACTGGTTGTCAACAAGGCACTGTGTAGGCTGGTGATGGTTCCATACTGATGTGGGGTGTGTTCTCATGGCATGGGTTTGGTCCACTGGTCCACCTGAACACGTTATTGACTGGTGCCAGCAACGCTTCACTGCTTGGTGACCATTTGCAGCCCTCATAAACTTCCACAGTGATGGGATATTCCAGCAGGATAATGGCCAAGTCGTCCAGAATTATTTCAAGGAGACTTCTGATGAATGGTGTGGCCTGCACACCATTTGAGCATTTATGGGATGTGGTATTGAGGTTTATTCGCACTCGAAATCCTGTATCTACAAATACCACAGAGCTGTTGTTGGCTAGCCAAATTGGCATGGCTCAAAATCCCTCCAGACATCTTCTGGCCACTTGTGGAATCGACGCCACATCAAGTTGCTGCACTTCACCGGGCTAGACAGGGTCCTACATGATACTAGTTCCTGTCCCATGACTTTTGGCATGTCACTGTATTTGCAAAACACACTGTTTTTTGATAGCGTGTTTAATATTTGCAAAGCAAAGAGAGTGGTATGTTGGATTTGTAAAGCATGGTGTGTATATTTGTGAATCGTGGGGCATTCATATATCATGGTTTGTTTGTTTGCAAATCGTTGGGCGTTTGTAAAACATTTTGGCTTCGGTTCAGAAACGGATGTGATGCATCTGCATGGTGCAATACGACATTAACAGCAGGGTCAGTGCAGTAATGTGACCCCCATGTCCGCAACTGAATAAACAACCTAATATCTCTTTCAAATTGCATACTTACATCCTAGTAACTATTAACACCTCTCATGTCTCCTCACCTCTCATGCTTTGAAACCTAATGAACAGTCAAGTCTGAGTACCATTCTTCTGGATTTTCTAGATTACTAAATGCTTTTGAGTGTACGGTAAGGGCTCAATTCGACAACAGTTACGCCGACAGCAGCTGATTTAAAGAGAAACCGAGCTCAACATTACTTTTGTGTGTTTAACATTACTGAGCATGAAATCACTAAACATTAGAGTTTGGCAGATTTAGAAAAGCAGACAGACAGGGATGTTTTGCCATCTAGTCGATGTTGCTTTTAATCCTCCAGATGTACATCCATCACAGGTGTTTGAACACTGCCGTTTGCATTGCTGCTGCATCTGCATGCGCACACAAAGTCACTCGTCAAGTATAAACACTGAGACTGAAGGCTCCTTCCATAAATGTGATCAGTGATTAGTGATTACACATTGTTCTTTGTTAAACAGTGTTGTTTTTTTATATTGTTATGGTTAGTTGTGATTATAGCTGCAATACTGTCAGAGAAAATTAATCAACACCTTCCGACCAATCCGACTGGAAAATTCAACAGCAGTGTGATAGAAACACGAGGAACCAACACAAGCCAATTAGTTAATCTGAGCTATCAAATATAGAAACTTTTCTGCACAAGCTTAATCACCACCATGACATTTCACTTCACAAAATCTGAGATTACCACATCCTTCATTAACACAGATAATTAGTCTCATAAACAGTAATGACAAGGAAAGCCACCGTGGCTGGGTATTTCATGAATATTACAGAATGGTTAAATGCTCAGTGACTGATTACTTTAGAGACAGCACTATTGTGTGCTAAGACACTCTACATTACAATAAAAAGAACAGAGTTGTGTGGTGGGGATTTTTCTCATTT
Source organism: Doras micropoeus (assembly GCA_028566355.1). Classification (NCBI taxonomy): domain Eukaryota; kingdom Metazoa; phylum Chordata; class Actinopteri; order Siluriformes; family Doradidae; genus Doras; species Doras micropoeus. The sequence continues at coordinate 7,029,443 of JAOUQY010000009.1, read as the reverse complement.
TTGGAATCTTTTTTTTTATATTTAGGTTTTTTTTCTATCCATTCTGTTTTAATACGAGTGTGTGTGAGTGTGTGTGTACACTGCGAGGGGCAGTTTGGCAGAGAGGACACGGGTTTTGGCAGAAGCACATCGGGGGGATATGCTGCTGGGTGTTTGTGCTATTCTGCTGCTGTAGAGAGATAAACCATACCGGGGCTTTGTGCACACACGCACACACACACACACACACACACACACACACACACACACACACACACACACACCTTACAATGCAAGCAGCATGACAATTAAAAAATGGAAACTGGGAACAAGGTCATTTTTGCATTAATTACTCTGCATCCTTTTACTGTAGTTCTAAAGCTTATTTTATACAACTGACATTTTATTCTGTTGGGGTGTAAAAATATCTCCACTTCAGTCCAAAGGCAATAGAAATCATTAGAAATGAGAATTTCAAGGATGATTAGAAATCCCATACATCAACAGTGCTATACACTGATGACAGGAGAAGCAGGCTCTTTGTATACTCGACTACACGTAGACATTTAAAGATGCATTCTGGCATTCTGGTGTGTGTTATTTTGGAGTCTGGTGCGTGTTCTTTTGGAGTCTGGCATGTGTTATTCCTCTTATACCATGGCGATTTGACAATGATTACCATGTTTATTACTGAATGACATGCTGAGCACTATAGTAGTTTATAGCATGATTTAAATTAGTACCTGTTATTACTTATGTTACAGCAACGATATGCACCGAAGTACCACAAAAACTGGTACTGGAGCCAATGCAAAATACATCGCAACGCCACCTATGCACATCACTGGTTACGTCGGCCAGTGCTTATATAAAGAAATATATGTTTATTGAAGCTTCTAGAGCTGTTTCCACTGTGAGAATGGCAAGTTATCACGATTTTGCGATTTTCAACGCGGTTTAATAGTTGGAGCCCGTGAGATGAGCCATAGCATTTTGGAAGTAGAAGCAAATTTGGATTTTCATGTATGAGTATTTCAAGGGTGGACCGTGACTACAAGAATTCAGACATAACCTCAAACTTACGACAGCAGCATGGCCGTAAAAAGACACCTTCCAACAGTGAACGTGATCGGCGTCGGCTGTTAAGAATCGTTTCACGTGACAGACGTACAACACTGCCTCAAGTAACTTCGGAATTCAACGCCGGGGCCTGGACAAACATCAGCGTGAGGACTGTGCAACGTTCCCACCAAGATCCTGTGAGACACCTACAAAGTATTAACTGCTATACCAGTTTTTCTGGTACTTCAGTGTATAACCAGTTGTTCCCTCACTAGCATCTCCTTTTCCCTCTTTCACGCTAGAAAAGCAGCTCTTTAGAGGAAGTGCAGAGTGTAACCTCATCTGTCCTGAAGACTATTCTATGACTGTTACAAATCACTAACATGCAAGACTCCATCCATAAATGTTAAACCTCCTAACAAAAAAACTCACATATTATACATCTTTTCTCTGATGAATGACATCAGAAATGATTTTGCTTTAAATTAGTCCATCTATTATTACATCCTGTTCCTTTAAATGACAACATACCACTGCGTACTCCAGATACCCAACTGTACGTACACAAAACCTGAAACAGTACCGGTACATTTTTTTCATAATACAGTATGTCCCTTTTAAACAGCCTGCAGAAGATTAGTCTAGACACTTTGCAGTTCTCTTTGCTGCTTAATAAAACATGAGAACTATCCTCCCAGGATGACTGCTAAGCTAAAATGTACACTGGAGGTCATTTTAACTTTAGAGCAAGGAGCTAAAGTAAGCATATTGCTCATTTCAATTCAGACTTGGCCGAGTATCTCATTACCCATTTTCAATATAGTCCCAAGCTGAAATTTGCAGTAGGTGCTAAATTCACCACAGAAGCTACATCTAAGAGTAGGAAGTTAATTGTAAAAGTATCCCCAAACAGGGGATTTTGCTAGCATGTGACTTTAACATTAGAAAGTTTGAAATTTTGGTTGAAAATATATGAATCATATAAACTTGTGTTTGGAGACAGACGTGTGAAAGTTCTACAAAACTGCAAAGTAGACTTTATTTCCATCTGACAGATAGCTACGTTCCAGGGAGCACATAAATTGAACACAACATAGGTGGCTATGGCCTAACAGTCATGGCCAAAAGTTTTGAGACTGATCCAAATTTTGGTTTACACTAAGTTTGCTGCTTCAGTTTTTATGGTGGCAATTTGCATTAACTCTAGATTGTTATGTAGAGTGATAAGATGACTTGCAATTAATTGCAAAGTCATTCCTTGCCATGAAATTTATGTCGCAAAATGACCTGCTAACATCGTTTCAGTGATTTTCTGGCTAGCTGAGGAGAAAGTGTTAAAGAGGACAAGGCAGCTGATATCACTCGGTCATGCTGATTGAATTAGAAGAGCAGACTGGTTTCTTTAAAAGATGGGCGGGGCTTGAAATCATTGTCGTCTCCTATTAACCATAGTTACCTCGAAGGAAACACATGCAGTCATTATTGCTTTGCATCAAAAGGGCTTCACAGGCAAGGACATTGCTGCTTGTAAGATTGCACCTAAATCAACCATTTATTGCTTCTCATCCAAGGGAGTGGGCTCACTCTCAATTTTGCCTAAGAACACTGCCATGAATACAGAATGAAAAATGGTATCACAACATCCTCCAAGATCAACTTCTCCCATCAATCCAGGAGCAATCTGGTGGTGAACAATGCTTTGTCCGGCATGATGGATCACCATGTAACAATGCAAAAGTGATAAGTAAGTGGATTGGTGAACAAAACATTGAAATTTTGGGTCCATGTCCAGGAAACCTATGGTCAATCCTCAAAAAACAGGTGGGCACACAAACCCACAGTAATTGTGATAAACTCTAAGCACTGATTTGGTAAGAGCGGGTTGCCGTCAGTCAGGATTTGGCCCAGACACTGATATCCAGCTTCCCAGGGTGAATTGTAGATGTCTTAAAAAGAAGGGTCGACACTGTAAATATTGAGTCTTTGCATAAACTTGATGTATTTGTCAATAAAAGTTAAAAAACTTATGAAATGCTTATAATACTTCAGTATACCATGGAAACATCTTACAAGAAGATCTAAAATCACCGAAGACAAAAAACTGCGTCAATCTCAAAACTTTTGGCCATGACTGCACGCTGAAGTACTAGAAAAACTGGTATACCAGTTAATACTTGGTAGGTCTGCTGTCTGCTGAGGCCCCAGCATTGAATTCCAATGTTACCTGAAGCAGTGTTGCACAGCTAATGCGTGAAACAATTCTTGCTAGCGATGCTTGGTCACGTTCACCCAGAGTCTTCAAGGTTTTGCCGGAATTGTTGTAGTCACAGAACATCCTTAAAATGCTCCTAAGTTAAAATCCAAGCTTTGCCTCTACCTCCTTGATAACGATTCTCTAGAACCTTCCATAGATGTCTGTCACTTTATATACTCACTCTCGGACTCAACGAATGACGTGCATAGGTGGCGTTGCTATGTATTTTGCATAGGCTCCAGTACCAGTTTTTCTGGTACTTCAGTGTATTCATACTGTGACAGAAGAGAGCAATCAAAGTGCCAGTCTAGCAAGCCAAAGGGGTAAGACTCAAAACATGATTGGTCTAATGTAATCATTAGCATTATGATCTGCAAAAATTCTGAAACATTATAAAGTCTTTAGCGCAACATAAAACTGTAGAAAACATCAGATAATTAGTCAGTTATGCTTAATGAACTGAACCTTCTAGTCTAACTGGGACTGAAGGTCAGATAACATACACACATTATGTGTGGTTGTGCAGCAACTTTGTCCATGCCATGGTTCCTGGTGCGAGATGGGTTGGTTTGAGTATCTCCGAAATGGCTGATGCAGTCTCAGGTGTGAATGGTGTGAAAACCAAAAGACATTAAACGAGTGTCAGATCAGTGGGTGTTCATATGAGAGATCAGAGGAGATTGGCCAGACTGGTTTGAGCTGACACAAAGGCTATTGTATCTCAAATGTACCACAATGGAGAGCAGAAAAGCATCATAGAATGCGCAACTTTAAGGAAGGTGGGCTGCAGCAGCACTGGACTACACTGAGTTCCGCTCTTGTCAGCCAAAAAACAGGAATCGGAAGCTACGGTGTGCACAGGCTCACTGAAATTTCACATTTGAATACTGGAAAAACACCAGACAACGTTTGACTGATTGGATAATTGCATGAATGAGCAGGTATACAGGTGTTCCTATTAAATTGCCTAGTGAGCATATGTTCTAATGTACAGGGGTTAGACAATGAAACTGAAACACCTGTCATTTTAGTGTGGGAGGTTTCATGGCTAAAGTGGACCAG
>JAOUQY010000009.1:6968916-6979075 GCA_028566355.1 Doras micropoeus | reverse complement strand
GTGTGTGTGTGTGTGTGTGTGTGTGTGTGTGTGTGTGTGTGTTAGGGTCTGAGAAATACTAAGGTGAAGTAACACTAGTGTGTGTATAGGTTGTGCTCCTATCAATCACACTGAGCTGCTGAAAGTTAGTGTGTGCAGCCAGGCCACCCAGCCAGGCCGCAGCAGCACAGGGATAGGATATCCCCTAGGCCTAATTGACTCCAGATGGCCCAGACAGAACACTATGCTGGACATGCCCTCTCTATATACACACGCCCATCTACAGAGAGACGGAGAGAGAGAGAGAGAGAGAGAGAGAGAGAGAGGGAGAAGGTCAGCAGGATTGTCTGACTATTTTCTAGAAGTGTTTTAAATTCTGCATCCTTGGCTTCAGTATTAGCAATTTTTGTCATGCCCATAAAACATTTCAGTGAATTCTAGGAAAAGAAGTTGAATGTTGTTTTAGAGAGGATATGCAACTTTAGGTGAGTAATTGAGTAGTTGTGTATGACCTTACCTTACATACCTTTGTATGTTTCGTTTCCTTGGACGTCCTCTCTGATATGTAGCACAGAAGTACTCTGAACTTAAAAGAAGTCAGCTCATTTGCTGAGTTCCACTAGCAAATATTTACAAAGTCAGAAAGTCACGTAACACACACACTCACACACAGACCCTTTACATTCCAATCTGTGAAATAGGAATCGCAACTCTCTAGATGGAAGGATCCCTCATTTTCAGTTAAATAAATATACAGCAACGGTTTTAATCATTGCATTGGGCTGTGTGTTATTTAAAACATTAAAGATACCCCAAGGAATGTGTCTTTCTGCCTGAGGTCCTCATGGAAGCTCTCAGGGTAATATTAGATGTGAGGGAGCTGGTCGGCCAGCCGCAGTTGTTGATGCACCTGCAGGTTAGAGACTTGGCTCCGAGCCGAGGATGGACAGAGGGGCTTTCCATTCAAAACAGTCTCTCCAATTCCCAGTCCATATTCGCTCTTCCTTTCTATGAGTCTGTCTCTCCCCATCCCCACCCCCTCTTTCTTCTTTCTTCATTCTCTGGAATCTCTCCTCTGTTTCCTCTTTCTCTTTCTATCTCCATCGCTCCGTCTTCCTTTTCCCCAGTGCATGCTTCCTTCTCTCCCTGTGGCGTTACACAGGAAATTTAATATTGGATTGTTTGGAGTTTCCAAGGATTCCTTTCACTGAAGCTCTGGGCTGCACACAAAGACAAACATCAGCTGCAGGAGCCAAGAGCAGCAAACACGGTCTCATTATCTTGCCACGCTCATTTTGCCTCTACGCTGGACTCTTTCTCTTATTGTTTGTTCCTTCTTTTCAGGTTACCCATTCATCCCCAAACTTTTTGCCAGCAGTCAAGGCGTAATCAACCCCAATCAACAATTTCTAGAATACTCTGTTGCAGCTCTGTTTTTTGACCTCCAAATTTCCCCATGATTTCTAGCAGAAACCTGGTTTGTATTTACAGTCATAATGTTGTTTACATTAACAATCATAGGTGGCAACAGGGAAGTGAATTGTGTATTGTGTTTAGCAGAAAAGAGAACAAAATTGATAATTGATATGAAGCTACATCGATCAGCCGTAACATTAAAACCACATGTCTAATTTTGGATAGGCCTGCCTTTTGCCACCAAAACAGCTCTGATCCCTTGAGGCATGGACTCCACCTCCTCTGAAGGTGTGCTGTGGTATCTGGCACCAAGACAGTAACAGCGGATCCTTTAAGCCCTTGTGTTTAAGTTGTGAGGTGTGGTCTCTATAGATCGGGCTTGTTTGTCTAGCACATCACATAGATGCTTGATTGGATTTAGATCTGGGGAATTGGGAGGCCAAGTCAACACCTAGGCCAAGTCAACTCTTTGTCATGTTCCTCAAGCCATTCCTGATCAATTTTTGTAGTGTGGCAGGCCACATTATCCTGTTGAAAGTGGCCACTGCCTTTATACAAAATGTACATATACAAAAATGTTTAGGTAGTTAAATTCCAGGACTCACACTTTACCAGCAGAACATTGCCCAGAGCATCACACTGCCTTTACTTGCTTGCCTTCATCCCATCCTCTGGTGCCATCTCTTCCCCAGGATAGTGATGCACACACACCTGGCCATCCACTTGGCATAAAAGAACGTGTGATTCATAAGACCAGGTCACCATCTTCTGTTGCTCTGTAGTCCATTTGTGATGCTCGCGTGCCCATTACAGCCACTTTCAGTGGTGGACAGGGGTCAAAGTGAGCACTCTGACTGGCCTGCAACTATACAGCCCCATACACAGCAAGCTGTGATGCACTGTGTTCTGTCAACTTTTTATCATAGCCAGCACCAACTTTTTCATCAATTTGTGCTACAGTAGCTGTTCTGTTGGCTTGAACCAGATGGGCTAGGCTCTGCTAAACACAGAGCCAGGAGCAAAAATAATGCATTGATGGGGAGAGACACACATACACACAAAACCTAGGGAGGCTAGGTGAGAAACAGCACCCGAGTGTTGGATGTGCTGCATGCTCGGAACCTTTATTTAACACACAAAAAGGCAAGGAAAAGATTTTCAGCGTTTTCCATGACAAACCTAATTCTATTTGTTAAATATAAACAAATTTAGAAATTGATGCCTGCAACACACTCAAAAAAAGCTGTGACAGAGGCGTGTTTACCACTGGCTCACATCCTGTTTTCTTCTAATTATACTTTTTAATCATTTGGGAATTACTAATAGATAGATACTAATTGTTGCAGTTTTGCAAGTGGGATTTTTGCCCATTCTTACTGTGTACAAGACTTGAGCTGCTCAACAGTCTGTGGTCACTGTTGTCTGATTCTCCTCTTCATGATGCGCCATACATTTTCAGTAGGAGACAGATCTGGACTGCAGGCAGGCCTGTCAAGCCACGTGGTTGTAACTTGTGCAGAATGAGGCCTGGTATTGTCCTGCTGAAATAGACATGGAATACCTGGGGAAAGATGTTGTCTTGATGGCAGCATACGTTTCTCCAAAATAGCAATATCCACCTCAGCATCAATGGTAACTTCACATATACAGTATATGCAGATCACCCATGACGTGGGCACAGATGGACCCCCATGCCATCACAGATGCTGTTTTTTGCTCTTTGCATTAGTAACAGTCTGGAAGATTTCCCCTGACTCCCTGTATCTTTTCATGACATTATGAACTATAGATGGTGAAAGACCTAAATTCTTTGCATTCCTGCATTGAGAAACATCGTATTTGAACTGACTGACAATTCTCTCATGAAGTTCGGCACAAAGTGATGAACCATGGCCCATCCTTGCTGGCAAAGACTAAGCCTTTAGTGGATGCTCCTTTTATACTCAATCTAGATGATCTCACCTGTTACCAGTTGAACTGCTAATTGTGGAACCTTCCAGAACAATTTTAATTGTATTACTTGTCTTATTTAGCTTCTGTCCCAACTTTGTTTGAGTGTGTTGCAGCCATTAATTTCAAAATTTTCTTTTATATTCAACAAATAGAAGTAAGTTTGTCATTGAAGACACTGAAAATCTTTTCTTTGTCCTTTTTTTTACTGTTAAGTAAAGGAAGTAAAGCAAGTAAATGAAGAAATTACAGATTTCAGTTTGTAGTGTGTTTTAGAAAGTGTCCCAACTTTTCTGGAAATGGGGTTTGTACTTAATTATTACTTTTTCACGAAAACGTTATACAAGACCACACGTGCAGTAGATAATGAACTCCTACATGACGTGAAAGTTGTGAGTGGGAAGTGTTAGCGAAGCAAATACCATGGGGTGAGTAAATCTTTCTGCCTCGACTAATTAAGCATTCACATTCAGCATACACGGTCTCTTCTCTTTTCTAATCAAATATGACAAAATATATTAACTCGCATGTGTTCTTGCTGGCTTCTTCAATGTGTCTGGAGTCAAATCATAGTAGACCACCCAAAAATGGAAAAACAGGAAAAAGGTGTCATGGCAGCACCCACTGGATTTTCATGAAACTTGATGATATGTCTGAGGTTGAGAGTTCTGTGACTTGGTAGTTTTTATTGTTCACACTAGTCATAGTGTATTTCTCTTCTTAACCTGTTTGGGCCAAAATATCTGACACGTAACTAGGATCAATACAAGTTGGTTAAAGTCTAATTGAGAAGGATGGTGGATGTGTGAAATGATCTGTGATAGATTAGCCTAATGTCCCACTATAGCCTAATATTAATAATACAGCCTAGTAAGCTGTTAAAGACTGAAATCCATTCATGTCTATATATGAGTAAACCACCTGAGACATATATTAGTGAAATCGGTTGTATATGATTGAGTTTAATTACCAATAAATTGATAGATAGTGATAGAAAACTTTCTATCTGGCAACAAGTTTTACAATCTTTGCATTTATTTTGCATATACTCTATTTTGCATGTACAGTATATAGAGTATGTGCTGACTAACATTTAAAATGGTTCCTGTTCATGTTACATATAAAAACCTTTTAAAACGATTCTGATTGTGTTTCTGCCTCACAGCCCAAACATTCATGCGTCTGTCTCTGTGTAGTTTTGCATATTCTCCATGGGTCTGTGTGGGTTTCCTCTGGGTTCTATAGTTTCTTGCCATTTCTCAAAAACATGCCACTTAGTGAATTTGGCTCTGCTATGAATGTGTGTGTGTGTCTGGTGCCCAGTAATGGACTAGCGTCCTATCCAAGGTGTATTCCCACTCTTCTGACTCCATCGTCATGTCTTGTTAAAAAATAATATTGTCTTCATCATGCTGATAATTCACGCCTGTACAGTTTCTCAGAAATCTTTATACATAAAGCCCACGACTGTTTCTTCTGGTAAAGTATTACAGCCTATTTTGACAGACACATGCAATTCGTCAAGGTTTTTACGCAAGCTGTAATGTTTTTATTCTGCGTCTGTAGTTTCATTTCCTCTCAGGACTTACTAGCCTTCTGCCATAAAGCTCCTCTCAACAAGTATAACACTTTAACATGCCGCATGGCCTGTGGTCATTGAAACAACTGTATTCCTGTCTATCTCTCTGTTATACCCGTACTATAGGGCATCTGTGGTGCTAAATTCTTCACCACATGTGCTCCGTGGTGATCATTTGATCCTCTTGGCTGGCCCATGTGTATATGCCTGCTGTGGCATTTTCTATGGGTTCACTTTGGAAGCTACACACTAAATTCTTCATTATGAGTCTGCTGACAATCAGAGCGCTCAGAGTCTCTGTGTGATAATCTCCCTTCTCATTAGCCCCCTATTGCGTCTCTGTCTCTCTCTCTTTCTCGCTCTCTCTCTCATCCTCTCCATGCAAACAAACACATAGATGCACCCAAAGTTTTCAGCTGAGGAATGGGACAGCAATGCTTTGCATGAAGAGCACCTGTTCTGTAATCCTACCATCACTAGTGTGCCCTACTGCCAAGGCCATGCTGTTCTCTCACATTTTTTTCCCTCTCTCACTCTCTCCCAACCTACCTGTCCCACTTTCTCCAACCAGCCATGATTGTCTTACCCCCTCCCTCTACTCTCTTTCTGCGGTTCAGACCCATGGTTTTCCGAAAGCAGACCTCCGTTGTGGTCCATTTCCCAGCAAAGGCGCCGTATTCCATTAACGTCCAAGCCGTGGAAATTGATTGATGGCAAATTAAGTGGGTATAAAATCTGTCGGAAAAAAGCTTCTGTTTCCATCAGTCAGTGAGTCACTAACCAACAGCCATCTTCAATGGTGTGATGAGTCGGAGCGGTCTACGTTTTGACGTTTTGACATTTGGGATTGGTTTAACACGCTCCAACACCAATCACTGGTTGTTGAACCAAAATCTGGCTAAGTGACATGGAGCTGGCGTGCTGGTGCTAAGATTAGGGGGTATCCATTTAAAAAAAGACCACGCCGATGGAAACAGAGATAAAGCCTCTACTGTCCCCGTACCGTATCTCGGCTCGACATGAGAGCACTGGGGAATGATTTGACAGCAAAACTCTTGAAGATTACCCTCCCTCTATGTGAGCTCTGGAGCTCCAATTTCAGTGGCATTCCAGCCTTCAATATTCCGATTTTTATCAGCTCAGAGAGGAAATGTGAGCGCTGTGTGTCAACCACGGGACGCGCCGCTCTCTAACTCTCAGACCCACACACAGTACACGAGAGACCTGCAGAAAGGACATTAAAAAGCTATGTGTTTTCGGTACAGAGGGCTAATTAAAAAGAATGTAATTGCTTTTTTATTTTGCATTATTGGCTTCTTATGCATTCTTGTATTTAGATGAGCTTTGGTGAGGAATCGAGCCATTCTTTATATTATATAGCCTTGTTGTATGTTCCTTACCTCTAAATGGTGTCAGGCTCCAAATATTGAATCCTATTTTAGCTTTAATACCAGTGCATTTGAAATGATGAATAATAAACACACTTAAAATCATTTGGACACGTATGCATATGCGTACAGAAATGCGTTTTGTTCACAAACGCACGGGCTGTCAGCCGAACCGAATTTAGAGACTAGTCCTAATAACATTTTGGCTTTAACTGCGTCAGGCACTTCATCTGCGTAACACAATGATCATCTTTTAATTTGCAGTGGTTCTCTGTGATACATTCATTCATGCATGTATGTTGGAGAGTGCTGCAGCTCACCCTGTTCCAGCTATTCCGCTGGATCCCAAAATGTTCCAGAAGGAAATGCTGAAAGAGAATAGAAACTCTGAATGAGGAAGAACCCCAACAATGACAGCTGACGAGTCCTGAATGTGCAGCGGGGCTGCATGTCTCTTTTCCTCTAGCAGGGTGCCAGGAAAGCTGTTTAAAATAAACTAGAGGATATCCTTAACGCTCCCGTCTGCTCGTCAGCAGCCCCTAAAAATGCTGGGATGAAACAACTGTATTAACTACACGGCATTCATTTGCTCCATCCATTTATCACTTATACAATACGCATTGTTGGCTTTAAAGTTTTTACAAGAGAAATCTAACAGTAAACATGCAAATTCTTCTTTTCTTTTTTTGTCACTTTCATCCTCGCCACGCTTGCGCATTCTATTGAGGAAATGCTAATTATAATAAAAGCTTTTAGCTATGCTAATGAGGTCATTTGCATGCGATCCATCAGGCTGGGGGGAATTACAAAATTTCGCTACACGCAAAGTTTCGAAGGCACCCATTTTCGACGAGGACTTTAATCTAATTTTAAAAAGCAGGCCGCAGCACAATCATTTGCCGATCTGCTACATCCAAACAATCATTAGCATAAACACAAAGGAAACAGAAATTGGAGATAGATTGGATGGATGGCGCAGTGATGTCCTCTTTGTAGACTCCGTCTGGGTGTTTCACAGCCGTGCATTGAACTTATTATAACGTCTTTTGAGCTCCAGATCACTGAAGCTAGGCAAGTGTTTAGAAATAAGACATATTTCAGTTCTAGCAAATAACATGTTTGTTTTTGAGTATATTTGGCAGGCCTTGTGCAGCTGCATGCATCCATTTTGCACATCTGTTTTGGTGTATTTATGCTTTTTATGCTGTGGGTTTATTTATTTTTTCTTTTTTATGAGTACAGCACATTTAATCCCCTACCTGCAACTCATACAGGTTAATGAGCAGTGCTGGGACTGTGTATGTGTGTGTGTGTGTGTGGCCTGGGGCCTTGGGCCGGACCCAGAACCTCTATGCAAGGCTTCTTTCTTCCTTCTTTTCTCTTTTCCCTCTCCTTCCTCCTCACGATTCCCTTTCGTTTCTGACTCAGCCCCCCATGTCGCACCACGCGCCGCAAATGGGCCCACACTCTGGCCTCTAATGGAGCAGATACATTCAGACGGGCTGCTTTATTTATGCACTTTAGAGAAGCCCTGATTCAAGACATTAAGATTCATGATATTTGGGCGTTTGCGACGCACTCGCTGTTTTAATATTATTCATTGCGTTCCCCCGCAGGATCTGCAGCTGGCGGACTTCCGAGCAGGTTACGCTGACGGAGAGCCGGAAAAATGGCAATCGGACACACTTCTGGCTTAGTGTGCAAACGCCTTAAAGCTATGATCCTTATATTTATCAGATGGTGTCTACCGCTCAGCGTGGAAGCAGTTGAGGAACGGAGCATTTATTTTATTGAATATTTTTTGGATTAAGTGTTGCAGACATTGGGTTGGTGTATAAGCCTGTAAGTATGTTCAGAACATGTTGATCTCTGTTGTTGCTATAATCTGTCCATCTGTGAGCAAGTACACAGATATAAAGCTCTTGACAGATGTGAAATTTGGCGCGGTGACAGAGAGACGGTCTGTGCATGATAAACGGGCTCTATAAACACTAAAACCACTTCCTCCTGCTCTCCAGGATTCCTGTGTAGCAAACTTCCCAAACTTACTTAAGATAAGTGTTTGCCTTTCATGCCTGAATAAATATGATAATATGAACAAGAGGGAGTTGGTCTGAGATTCTCATTCTTCCCTGTTTGATACAGATGGAATCGGGTTTCCAGTGCTTTTCCATTTGCTTGAGGGAGGCCAAGGCCCAAAGGAATTGAATATCTCGGCATTAATCTAAGACCTGACTTCGCTATATCCAGAGATTTGTGTTTATTTGGATACAAGTCCTTAATTGGCACCACAGGAGTTTGCATCTTTCTCTGAGGAAGGTCCTGATTTCCCTGTATGCATATGATACTTGTGATACTTGAGATAATCAGTCCTCTTTGTGCTGTTTGGTGGAAATCTGCAGTATATTTGCCTGTCTTAAGTAGTATATAATCTTTTAGTATATCGAGCATAGATTAAAGAGGCAGGACAAGATGTTCAGCTGTGCTCCAGTAGTCCTGGTCGTTTTTTTAATTACTGTTTAGTTAAGAAGCTCAAAAAGGGTGAGAGGCAGACTGACACACACAGTCAGACATCGGTTCATTACTTTTGTCGATAGCTGTTCTCCTCAAGTTGCTTGTCTGAATGATCTTCAGTGATCAGACAGGCTAATGATCGGCGCTGAAGGGTTCAGATGGCGCTACGTTATCGACCAGCAGCCATACAGTGCGGTTTGGCTGGTCACTCTCTTCAGAGCGTCCATTTCTATTCTGCATTCGGACCCTTTTAGTGAGTCATCTCAATAAATATTTCACAATGCCTCTTATTTAAAAAAAAAGATCATTATCTCTGTGAACGATAATTACGTTTAATCCAATTGAATGTATTTGGAGTGAGTCCAGTAGAATCAAATGAAATAATAATAATAATAAAAATAATAATCAGACTCTAACTCAGAATCAAATCTAATCAAATGGATGTGAGTGTTCTTCAGGTGAAGTGAATTGAATGGATATCGACTCACAACTGAATTCATTTAAACAAAATAGTCGAATCGAACAGAACCGAGTGAGACGCTTGTTGCTGATTGTGGCTTTACAGGACGGATGTGTGCCGTGAGCAAATCAACCAAAAATCTCTTCATACGCAAGTGAGCTGTTACAGAAAAGGGGGAGTCATAAACACGAGGCAAGTGAGTCAGACAGTGTTCCAGAGCTTTTAATGCCATTCACAACACTCTGATTAGACACCAAATTTCCTCCCTTTGCTCCTTGTTCACAGGCTTTTGATGTTCCTCCATGCATAATTCTGCTTTCATTTTTCTTTCTTTCCCTTTTAACACACTGTTCTACTTGGCAAAATTAACAGCAAGTGGTTTTATGTAGCATACATGTGATCTGGATCTCCTGCAGCAATTTCCTGTGCTTCCCTGCTGTGATGTGTTCTCATACTGTACGCATGTATGTGATATAGTGGTTAGCTCTGTGTGTGTGTGTGTTTGTGTGTGTGTGGCTGCATGTGTGTGTATGTGTATACAGGGAAACATGTCATGTGCCCAATGTTCTCACTGTTCACATATCTGTTTAGTCCATTAGGTTAATAATGGCAGACGTGAGTGATAGCTGCAGTGTGTCAGTGGATAGGGTTGATATGTTATTGTCAGTCAATAAACAGAGATCAATAATGCGCGTGTCGTGTCCGTGACAGCTGCGACGCATTTTAAAAGGGCAAACTGCACAGCTTAATCAGGGCACTCCGTTTACCCTGAGAGACCGAGCGATGACCCGGGAGATATAACTCATTATAAAGTGTATGTGTATTTATGCACGTGTATGTGAGTGTGTGTGTGTGTGTGTGTGTGTGTGTGTG
>JAOUQY010000009.1:6935517-6946238 GCA_028566355.1 Doras micropoeus | reverse complement strand
CTACACCATACTAATAAATTATTGTGGTCTAAAATGACAGGTGTTTCAGTTTCATTGTCTAACCCCTGTAAGTGTGACAGTCAAAGTCTCCAGAAGAGCTGTGGCAGATTATCCAAGACGCCCAGTAAAACTTAAAAGCTTAATTTCCTTGCAAATAACTGCACACTTTGTACCGGGGAACACTATTTAAGAAAAAGGCACACCAAATACTGACTTCCTTTAGTTTATTACTATTTACTGCACTTCATAGTGTTTTCTTTTATGTAGAAACATCATTATTTTTCGAAGGCGTCTTTGCTTTACATCGAGTCTTCGCATGTGCCTAAGACTTCTGCGTCGCACTGTACAGTAATTAGCTGGTAAGTTTTACTGAGCGTCTTGGAGAATCTTTAGTTGTCTTCATTATGTTTTTTTGTCTGAAGCATGGTCTGTTATGTAATGTGTTGCTTTCGTTATCTTTTTTGTACTGACTCAATAATGCAGAACTCAAATATATCCCATTCACTTCTGCTGTTAATTACCTTAATTACCCCTTAAGTACAAAAATTGAATTCACAGTGACAAACATAAAGCAGTTACTATAAAATGAGCGATTGAACGTGAGCGTGCCGTATCTAATACACTCCTGTGTTAATCGACGTGGCCTTTCTTATCTGATCACTGCTCCCGTGACTTTTTATTGCCCGCTGCAGGATCCTTGTCTCAATTTCCACCTCTGCTTCAGTGTAGTTTCACTGTGTAGCTCAGTGTGTGTCAACGTTTACATCACGTGCATTGTTAGCATGCTTTCTTTACAATGTGGTGAGTATTTATGTCTATGACACCTCACATTTAAAAGTACTGTATGTCATATGCACTATTCAGAGATTTTCTAGTTTGATACTCACTATTAAGTCGTTTAGGTATGTGATGATTTGAGGCAAAGCATATGACAGCAAGCACAGTGTGGGAACGTTTTAAAGAGGAGCTTGTCCATGTTTGTATATCCTCTTCATGCCAAATGTGAATAGTTGGCTTGAAATTGTGAACATTTTAGATTGACATGGAAACTTGCTGGTTCCAAGCAATGTCTTGGCTCTGACCTGCCCTCTTGTGGATAACGTCATCTCTGTTCCTTACACCATTTCCAAAAGATCAGCTTCAGATTTCTGGTGTTTTGTGAGGACCAGAAATGTTCTGTCCTGTTTTGAAAGGTCACAGTTACAGAAATTCTGTCATCAGTAATGAGTGATGTTAGTGAGTGGTAATGCTATAGCCTGCTCTCTGTCTGTTCCCTACAGGCACCCACTGTTCCCACTGCTGGCTTTGCTGTTTGAGAAGTGTGAGCAGGCCACACAGGGCTCAGAGTGCATCACCTCAGCCAGCTTTGATGTCGACATTGAGAACTTTGTGCACCAGCAGGAGCAGGAGCGCAAGCCTTTCTTCAGCGAGGACCCCGAACTCGACAACCTGGTATCACGTCTCAGTCAATACTTACGATAGGGCTTTATGTTTCCTGTGTACATCTGTACACCTCTGCGTATCTTCATCACGGTCTGTTTCCTGTCTAGTTCCTAGATTTTTGTTACAGCTACAGCACCCCCTGCTGGTAGAGGCAATCAGAGCTATGGCAGAACTTTAAGCCTTTTAATTCAATATTCCTTTAACACCCTAATTCTCATTCTCTCTCTCCCGCCTCCTCCTCTCTCCTGTGCCTGACAGCTAGCAGTAATTAGAAATTAGGCAAATGAGAAAGTGGAGGAAAGGTCAATGTTCGTCATTACCAGGGCTCTTGGCCGACTAGTGAAGCTCAGTCAATTAACTCTGCATCTGTGTGCTTTACGACGGGCCGGTGGCACTGGGCCCCCTTCCTCGCCACGCTTACGCCGGGCAGAAGATGGCACGGCGCCCTGACGGAACGAGCTGCAGTAATTGACAGATTTATCTCTTCCTGGGCAAAGCGCTTTTTAGCCCATTTGGTTGTCCTTGAGTGCTGACTTTGAAGGCACATGATCTGTGGGAACAGAGAGTTAAGCATGCACATTTAGTCACATCCAAGTGGAAGAAGAAGAATGAAAAATAACTGATAGTCTCAACAGAATTTTTGGAGCTCGTAGTGGTCTGCATGTAGTGGAGCAAAGGAGCCAATTCCTCATGCGCCAGATTTCACTGTGTAATTAGTTTTTCACCTGCCTTAGGCTCGTTTGTTTGAACGCCATAGTGAAACTATAACTTATTTTGCTGGAAAGAGAGCTCCTGATGCTGGAATAACAGAATAACAGGGCACCTGCTTTCACCCCGTAGGACATTCAGACATCAAACTGGCATGTAGATTTGTAGGAAAAAAGATGATTATTTAAATTCCTGCATGGTGCTAATAACATTAAGAGTGAGAGCGAATCCGACTGTGCCTGACTGAAAGAAAGAACTTGATTATTTCTGGGATGAGTTCATCTGGCTACAACATACATACAAGTTTCAGCAGCTTATTATTGTAGGACCCACTGGTAATTCAATTCAGTTCAATTCAATTCAATTCAATTCAATTCAATTCAATTCAATTCCATTTTATGTCTAAAGCACTTTTAACAATGGACATTGTCCCAAAGCAGCTTTATAAAGACATAAAATCCAGACATAACTTTTAACTTATATAAATGTTATTATCCCTTATTAATAATAATACTTAGGGATAAATTATCCCTAAATATCATCCCTAATGAGCAAGCCGGGGGGCGACGGTGCAGAGCAAAAACTCCCTGAGATGTTAAAAAGAAGGAACTTTGAGAGGAACCTTCTTTAACTGTGTGCTATAGTTTATATTTATATTAATATATAATATTAATAATGTTAATTGAATTCAAATGGTAACCTTAGTATCGGAATTTATTATTAGTATTAGTAATCTTCTGTTCATCTTAATGCAGCTAGGACATTATAATAATAATCCTACAGCCATTAAAGTTAAACTTACTGTTTACGCCTTGCTATTACGTTGCATTTCTGATGAACCACTGGTCTGCGTCGCAGATGGTGAAGGCGATCCAAGTGTTACGGATCCACCTGCTTGAGCTGGAGAAGGTGAACGAGCTCTGTAAAGACTTTTGCAACCGCTACATCACTTGCCTCAAGACTAAGATGCACAGCGACAATCTGCTACGCAATGACCTGGGTGGCCCGTATTCGCCGTCACACACCAGCCTACAGCAGGTAACACACGCACAAACATGAGGAAGTACACTGGCTTCCTTTAACGTGTAGTGCACATGAGCTGTCGTATCGTCTTCTCTGCTTACACACTCTCTGACTTTGTTTCTTTTCTTTGTTTATAGGACATGATGCAGACTTCCTCTCCCTCACTCTCATCTGTGTCAAGCTCAGTTAACTCTTCAGGCATCGCAGCCTGCTCTCTGCCTCAGAGCAATGTCAACATGACCAGCATCAACTCGCAGGTGGTGTCAGGTGAGAGAGAGAGAGAGAGCGAGAGAGAGAGAGAGAGAGCACTTTTAGAAAAGGTGGCTGTCTGTAAATAAGAGGGAAAGTGAGAAAGGTTAAGGGAAAGGAAAAGCCTTTCTCCGAGCATAAAACAAAACATGTCCCATTGGTCTATCTAAAGCAGTCATGCCATTAATAGCTGAGATGATGATGATGATGTTAATGATGTTGACGATGATGATGATTTACAAACTTTCCCTATGTACTGCATCACCTTTATTTCTTCCTGCTGTGTAACACACTCCAGCAGAATAAATATCTGCCGCCTGAATGAAACAAGTACATTTAACCCAACCGTCTCCCTGTTCTGCTTGGTGGCTTTTTCAATTCAGTTCAGTTTAATTTGATTTGTAGAGCACTTTAGATAATAGACAGCTTTACAGAAATCAGGGGTGTAGATTACCATCCCTAATGAACAAGCCAGAGGTTTCAATAGCAAGGAAAAACAGGGTACAAATCAGCAGTATGGTGCAAAATTAAGGTCAGTCTTGGGCGTCAGTTGTTTTGAGGAAGTGCAAATCTTTACGGCAGTAAGGTGGGACCATCAGAGTCACGGGTGGAGACGTCCTGACAGACAGAGTATTCAGATGAAGCAGATTCAGCAGGTGAAAGAATCCACAATCGTATTAAGTGGCCAGGATCTAGCCAAATGTTTATGCCGTTTGATTTCCCATTTTGTGTGGTTGCTAACGGTCAGTAGTTAAGTCTCCGCTACAGAATGACAGCTACCTGATTGAAGCCATGGATGGCTGTGGCATTGTCAGGATTTAAACTCACTCTGAGCCTTCAGTGGCCCTTAGGAGTGAAATGTATTTGACATTAAGAATAATTATGTGATTTCTGCTTATTATACATCCTTCAATCTGTTGCACTGTGTGTGTGTGTGTGTGTGTGTGTGTGTGTGTGTGTGTGTGTGTGTAAATGTTTCCTGCAGGTGGGGCCCTGTATCAGCCGGTTGCTATGGTGACTTCTCAAGGGCAGGTGTTAACCCAGACTCTACAGCAGGGGACCATCCAGCTTCAGAACACACAGGTGAGAGAAGCACCACACACACACACACACACACACACACACACATATATATATATATATATGTACACGCATATACACACATATCAGTTACAGAGTTGCACGATTCTGGAGCCTAATTCAGATGCTGCTTTCACACAGTAAGCAAGAAGCTTTCACACAGTTCACACAAGAAGCTTCCATATAAATGGCATCTTGTGGGCTTCAGAAATGGACGTTTACTGAAATTCCTGGTAAATCGGATGCAGGGTTTTTTTTTCGTTTGTTATTATGATTACCTCTGCTAAGGAGGTTATGTTTTCGGTGTGGTTTGTTTGTTGGTTTGTCTGTCAGCAGGATTACGGAGAAACTACAGGGTTGTTTGTCTGGAAACTTGGTGGAAGGGAGTAATGTGGGCCGAGGAAGAACCCATTAAACTTTGGAGCGGATATGCATCGCGACGTGGCTCCACATAATATTTTTGTGAGATCAGGCAAAAATGAACTGAGTGTGTCACACATGCGCGGTCCCGTCATAAAATAAAGACTTGCCGATTGGCCGTAGTGGAGGTCTACGCTCTCTGAGTGCACTTCTAGTTTATTATTATTGTTGTTGTTGTTGTTGTTGTTGTTGTTGTTAGAGTCTAGGGCCGATGCTAAGTGTAATAACTGCGTAATATATAACATACAAAGTCTGATCAAAGTCTGTAATCCAGCAACACAGCTCTGAGGATTGAGTGTGTTTCGCGTTAAGGAAGCTACTTTGCAATTTATCGAGATGCAAGCTAATTTGTTAGACCTCCATAAACTGGCTATTAACTAAAACATTTCACATGGGCTACAAACCTAGGCTAGGTGTTTTCAGTAGAGTGTGTGTATATGATTAATATGCTTTAATTCTTAAAAAATGTGTGCTTTTATGTGATAATTATGTTTCTGCAAACTGAGATTAAACTGTGACATTTCATCATGTATGTGATCATTTTATCACGCTGCTAACTTTTGCTTTGTAAAACACCCAGAATTAGTTGAGCTAGTTGCATCACTGTTTGCAGCTAGCTACTGGAAAAACTGCAAAAGTTTTCCTGCATGAGATTTCATCTCCATCAGTCTGCATCACTATCTATGATCAGTGGATCTAATTCTACTACAGTTGGCTCTAGAGCAGATGGTAGTATGTGTGTGTGTGTGTGTGTGCGTGTGTGCACGCATGGGAAAAAGAGAGTGTTTAGAGCAGCAGATAAGTAAGAACGACTTTCCCAGACAGTCATAGCTGGCCACACTGTCTTCTCTACACGTTTGCCTGAAAAAAAAACAAAAACCTCAACGCGTAACTACTTCGCCAACAAGCTCTCAGTAATGATAGCCCTGCGTGGAGCCTCCAATTAATTCACCCTGCTTCCTGGAGCACACACTCCCAGAGCCCGGGCGTGTGTGTGTGTGTGTGTATATGCGTGTATGCGCCTGTGTGTATGTGGATGTATGTGGGGGAAGGAATGGAGTCACATGACACCCAGCTGCAAATATAATGTCAGGATTTTTTTTTTTTAACTTGATTATTATTTATTTATTTTAAAAATCAGCAGGAGGCTTTTAGCTTTTTATAACTTTCTGTTGCAGCAGTGGTGTAAAATTAATCATTCTTCACATCTAAAATGGAAATGCTTTATTTTTTGTGTGTGTGCTGGATTATGCATATGAAATGTTAATACTTCACATTCGCCCAGAACAACACCTGAAAAAAAACCCAGCATAATATTATTGAACTCATTTGAATGATTTGGCCTGTGTTGTTAAATAGGTGTCTGTGAGCCGTCAAACACACACACACACACACACACACACACACACACACACACACACGTGCTATTCCTTCCTGTGTGTTTACTGCCTGTAGCTGGCTGCGTGTCCTGTCGCACTGATGTAGGTTTGAGGTTTGATTTAAAGGAGATTTGTCGTGCCACTCTCTGTGATGAAAGGCCTCCATAAAGCTTGCTCCTTCCACGCCTTTAATTTTAGGTATCATTACTCCGATTGCGTTGCTATGGCGACTGGGGGCATTTCTGCCCCTGCCAAAGGAACGGCAAGTGGCGACTCTTTGTTTCCGTGGCAACAACTATCCCTCCCTCCTTCTCCCTCCTTCTCTCTCCCTCTCCATCCCTTTTTCTCCCCCTTACATATTCTCTTTCTTTCTCTCTCTCTCTCTCTCTTTGTCTTTGACACTTTAATGCTGTCTTTCTCTTTCACTCAATCCCTTGCTCTCTCTGTCTCTCTCTCTCTCTGTTGTGTGAAATCTCAGGTGAACCTGGACCTCGCCTCTCTCTTGGACAGCGATGATAAGAAGTCAAAGAACAAGAGGGGTGTCCTTCCCAAACATGCCACGAATATCATGCGCTCCTGGCTCTTCCAGCATCTCATGGTGCGTTGGAGAAATATGTAGCACCCTCTTCTCTTTTCGTGTGGAAATTCTTTCATTAAGGAAGAATAGTTTGTTTCTGTAACTGCTGCTTTAGTAGAGTCATACGCTCAAATCCTAAGACAAGAGAAGATTAAGTCTTTAAGAATTTTATTAAGACTATTAAGTGATCTGTAAAATAAATGCGTAAGTAAGCTATATCAATATTTGTGTTTTTTTAGCACCCTTATCCTACAGAAGACGAGAAAAGACAGATTGCCGCACAAACCAACCTCACCTTATTACAAGTAAACAACTGGTAAGATTAAAAGTAGACGCAAGCCAACTCCTTGAACAACACCTGCTTCCTTACAGCATTCTGTTTTGCTATGTTGTAGGATTGTGGATTCTTCCACAGTCATATTGTAGCAACATGGCACCATCTAGTGTTCACATGTCGTTGTCAGGGCAATCACCGAAATCTTTCTTGTTTCTGTCTTCGTTAAGGTTTATCAATGCACGCAGGCGTATTCTCCAGCCCATGCTCGATGCCAGTAACCCTGATCCTGCCCCTAAAGCCAAGAAGATGAAGTCACAGCACAGACCCACGCAGCGTTTCTGGCCAGACTCCATCGTGGCTGGTGTGCTGCAGACACATGGCCCTCATTCTGCTAATAATTCAGACAGTTAGTGCTTCTAACACTGTCTAAAAAACTAAAGCACAGATCTCATTTAAATGCATTTTTCGTTTTGTATGGAACAGATGGTCACGGTGCGTGTTAGTTTGCTGCATCCAGTTCAGTAGCCACAATGTGCGCAGTCGGAACAGGCTTTTGTTGCTTTAACACACTGGAAACAGCATCGGTGTTCAAGGATACATTCGATCCTGCATGATTATATACGGATTAAATGAATCTGATCTCCTGACAAAGAAATGGTTGAAATTCAGTTCCATACCAGTGATATCATAAGAAATGGTATGCATCCCAGCCTGCCCATAAGCCCTTAACACTTGTGAACATATCGAGTCATAAAAATTGGTATTAATGGGCAGTTCAGTAGTGCAGTGTGTAGCATTGCTGCCTGATCCTCAGCGCGATCCTGATGTCTGTAATTTATCCTCATGGCATTTAGCCGACACCCTTATCCAGAGTGACTTACATTTATCTCATTTATACAACCGAGCGGGTGAGGATTAAGGGCCTTGCTCAAGGGCCCAGCTTGCTGGTGCTGGGATTTGAACTCTTGACCTTCCAATCAGTAGGCCGATGTGTTAACCACTGAGCTATCGCTGCCCTGAGTTTAGGTTATTGCCTGCCTGAGTTTTGCAAGTGGTCACATTTTCCGTACACGTTTCCTCTGGGTTTCCTCGCACCACCCAAAAATATGCCTGTAGGTGGACTGGCTTTGCTAAATTGTCCGTAGCTGTGAACGTGGGTGTGCAGGGTGCCATGCAATCGACTGACATCCCATCCAGGGGATAGAGTCAGGATTCTGAATCAATGAATCAAATTGTAACCATGAGAATAAAATACCAAATCATAATTTTGGATGGAATATGAATCAGTAAATATTAACAATTATAATTAAAAGTCCTAAGTAATTTGACAGAGCTCTAGACATACATTTATGAAGGAAGAATAATAATTTCTTAGTAATCCAAAGAGTTTAATGTATATTCAATTCATTATAAATATTCTACTTTTTTCTAAATCCTTTTTTTGGAATGCAATGTCCCTGAGGTCAGGATAGGACAGGGCGTGTGAGAAATTTCTATATCTGTGTGTCTCAGTGGAAGTTTTATAGCCTTGCACTGATCCGTCTCTCTCTCTCTCTGTCTCTCTCTCTCTCTCTCTCTCTCTCTCTCTCTCTCTCTCTCTCTGTGTGTGTGTGTGTGTGTATGTTAGGTTCCCTGGGCATAGACAGCCTGCAGCCTCTCTCCTCTGACTCGGCCACGCTGGCCATGCAGCAGGCCATGTTGGCAGGAGCTGAGGACTCCATGGATGGCACAGATGAAGAAGAAGAAGAAGAAGAGGATGAGGAAGGAATGGAGGATGAGGAAGAGGACGAAGAGGATGACAGGCATCTGTCGGTCAGGAGAGATCTGCGCCTCGATCACAGCGAGGGACTGGAGTAGAGGCAGATGCAGGAAATAACATCATGTTTTAAACCACACCCCAGAGGTTTCCATTGGAACTTTGAATTAGACGAGGGAAGTTTGCAAAAAATGAGCTGTGAATTACAATAATTACCGAGTTTATTTGTACAATTTAGGGAAATTTAACGAATGCACACACATTCACCGTACACTTAAATATTAAATCCTGGAAGAATAAATAGAATGTTTAGTTACATTAACAAAATCCTCTGCGTAATACTGGTCCCGATAAGTTCATGTACCCGTACCTTATTTTGTCCCGCACATGTCTTCTGTTTTCAGGTGAAAGTCAAAGCATGATATTTTTTACACATCACAGACAGGACAAGTTATACATTTTTCCAGGTGGCTTTCTGGGCATGAGTTTTCAAATTGTGATAATTTGCTAGCATCAGCATTCAATACTAACTTTGAAAATAATACAAAAAAAAAACCAAATATTAAATAAAAAAAAATAAAAAAAACATTGTAAAAGACCTGACTGCACAAAGCACACACCTTAGACTATGATGCATTTGCGCAGTTGCTTGATATTTATGTTTTAGGTTTTCGATCAACAATGTTGCACTTGGGAGGATTCTCATTTGCCTGGATGATGCAATTCTGAATGGCACTGAAGGCCAACTGCCTGGAACCTGCAGCCGAGAAACTTTTCTCCTCATGACAGAGAAAATATGGAGAGAGACAACATGGCACATTAAGCATTTCATTTATGGAGGAAAATAAACCAGTGGTTCCTTCCAGCCCTCAGACTTCCTTGTAATGTTTACTGAATAAAAACTGCAGGAAGGAAGACAATTTTACAGAGCATTTCAGCAGCTGGAACCCCCTCTGCGTATTTTTTTTTTTTTTCTGTGAAGGACAGAAACCGTGAAGATATTCCTGAGCAGTTTGGGTGAAATCAGTCTAAAGAATAAAGCAGCTGTTTCTGATGTGATGTTTAGAGATGAGAGACGCTGTTATTGAATGTTATTGGAGTTGGTCTTGTGAAGTATGTTTCTCATTATCTTTTTCTTGGTTGTTTTTAAATGGTTCTTCCAGAACAAGTAATGATAGGGGAAATTTTTATTTTGTTTGTACACATTGTTGTCATGATCTATTGTGTTTCAATAGACCATTTTTGATAATTAAAAGAGATAATTTTAGTGGATGCGGCGTACCGGTGTCTGCTTGTGTATCTCTTAAAGGAATCTCTGAAAGGAAAGTACGTTTTCGCTACGTACAGAGGGAGTATTCAAGCAGAATAACACACATATTATTGCGTACTTAAGTCCCGGTCTATCCTTCCCTTTAAAAAGCCATTTTAAAGCGGTGTCTAGCAGGGCTGTGATTTTGTAGAATAGTGTCTGTGACAAATGTTCTGATTTTATTATAATAAGTCATGAAAGTTTGACCCTCAGTAAGATTAAATTACTATTTTTTAATTCTTCTAAGCATTTTTTTTATATAAAATGTTTATATTCAGTGACAGGAAAATACGGAAACATTAACTTAACAGTTAAGTTAAACATTAACAACAGTTTGTTGACAAAGTTGAACTAATGTATAAAATCAAACTCAAATTCATTTTAATTAGAAACTGAACGATTAATTATTTAAAATGAAGAACTAGGGCGACACGGTGGCTCGGTGGGTAGCACCGTCACCTCACAGCAAGAAGGTCCCGGGTTCGATCCCCGGGTGGGGC
>JAOUQY010000009.1:6667109-6677271 GCA_028566355.1 Doras micropoeus | reverse complement strand
AATGAAGATTGGCCACCAGGCTGGTCCAATTCAGCCATGAAACCTCCCACACTAAAATGACAGGTGTTTCAGTTTCATTGTCTAACCCCTGTATATATATATATAAATAAAATAAGTTTATGTTAACCTTGCCTGCTTTCTTTCACTCTCTCTGTTCTACCTCTCGTGACCCTGTGCTGCATTCATTGACATATTTGAAACAAGCCATATTATGACAACTGATCAGGCAATGTAAAATGCAGATGTGTCAAAACACACTTGGGCACACATCAGTATACCTGAATGCCCCACCCAAGTATCACATATTTGATCACCTGCCAGTTCCCTTCCACCAGACAACTCTTCCCTATCATACAAATATACCAGCCAGAGAAGGTGAACACTAATGTGCATCCTCTGAGCCATGTGAAGCAAGCCAATCAAATTTTTTCAAACGAATGCTGGAGGAAAGCAGAAACTGCGCATTTCCACATACACCTCACAGATACCTGTGTTTGGCTAATGTAACTGAGATTGACAGGAAGAAGAGAGTGTACTACCTCTCTTTCTCAGAAAGCTCAGTTTTGTTCTCTTGGATTACCAGCCACAGATGGCTGTGGCATGATTGATTTGAACTCGCAATTGCTGGACAAATGGGCAAACTCTTTCCTGTTACTCCACTCACAAGCCTCCTCTACCACATACTGCGTATGTATGGAAAACAGTGTTATACGAGGCCATGTCAGACTTTGTCAGACAAGGCTCATGTGCAGTTTTACCAAGAAAAATGTTTGTATCCTATTATAATATAATATACATAGTACAGTGGGAAACATTGTTGAAATTAATTTGTCACACTATGGAAATTGGCTTAATGACATATTTTATATTACACCAGCTAGATATTACAGTAACTATAGTGACTTACCCAGCAGGATGGTAGATAAGCTTGGTTATAAGTTTTAACACATTATTATAAGCATATATAATTACCTTTTATGTGGATATCTCACATTTGTGGTTATGTTAAGGGTACTGACTGTTTTATCCATAATGAGTTTATATTCATTAAGAACTTCAATATTGTCTGTGCATAAGAAAGTATTGGTAATCCATCTATGTTTTATGGGATGTACTTGGGGATATTTCTTTATATTAATGATCCTACACCAAGGTGTCTGACAATCTATTAGACTAGACTGCATGGTAGCAGTGTGACAGAGCCATTAGTCTAGTGAATGAGGCTTGATCTCATCTTGTCAGTGCTCGATAATGGAGACACTGCCTTCAAGGAAACTGCTGTTACTTTTCGATATTGGTGGCTTAGATTGACTTTTTTCCCCACACATTTTTCACTTTAAATACTTTTTTTAGAAGAGCCTCATTTGAACAACACAAGGATGGTGACACAAAAGTTTTCTTGATGAAATTGTAACTATTGCAGCATGACCTTGATTATTTTCTTTTCTCCATCATGAAAATAAAAAAGACAACCCGTCTTGACAACCCAGGATACAGAAGCAATGCTAGACTGGTGCTGGTGGGTTAAAGCCTTACTAAACATGTTAGAAAAGGTGCTAGAAGTACAGGCAGCAGGTGGTGGAATTACTTATCATCATGGGACACATTAAGACATGCCTGGATGAACAGCGTAGATTTGATGAAGGAGGTCTGCATACTGAATTAATGACCTAATAAATCTGGGGAATGTCCTTTCTAGTTAGCATGATTTAGTATGCTTAGAAGAAAAACAGATGTTAGCAAAAAAGAATGGGCACAACAGTGAAAAGTTACCTAGAACCTTCATGACAATGTGCAGTACAAGTTGAAGCTTCATAAGCCTTCAATATTTAAGGTTAGTACAAAGCCAGGACCAAGCTCAGTTTTCTGCAGATATACAATTCTGACACAAAAAAAATTGCAGAGCATGCATGAATGTACTAAACGGAGCTTTTTGTATTTCTCAAGTCCTCTGAAAGAGAACTGAAAGTTCAGTCTTGCAGATTAGCACACTCTGGATGAGCTTATCCCTTTGAAGAATATCCTGAAAAAGAATCCATTTCACATGACACATTGGTGCCCTGAAAATTCACAGATGCTTTCCAAGGGGCTTTCATGACTTCTTTTTGAGGGGATGGAGGATAATGGTAATAAATGCTATTAGATAATCTGCTTAATGCTTTTGACCTTGTTGTGGATTTGTCCTTGAGAGGGAAAATAAAGCATGCCTGAGGGGTATTTTAGGCATGCACACGTAAATGGTCTGGCAAAGCTCGGATGGAAATCTTTGCAGCATATTGTGTCATTGAGCTTTGCAACACATTGTAAGTGTCACCAGCTACCTGGCCAAGCCACACTGGCCTGCTACCTTGTGCATCCTCTGCTCTTTACTGATAAGCAAGGACAGTGTTGAGCTCTGAGGAGGCTTCTCTCCTATTCACTTGGCAGATACACGACTATTTCAGGGTTTCCCTGAGGTGGAGGGGGTGGAGTGGACAGGCCATGCTGCTGAAGTTGCAGCATTATGGAAGCTGATTTCTCGGTCCATTCTGTTGCCTCATGGTGGCTTGTAAAATTTTGTCATCATTGACAGTGCAATTTCCCTTACATTCGCGTTTCAAAATCTATGAACATCACCGGCATCTGGATCATTCCTGGCAAACCAGTGTGCCAGGAAATGTGCTATGGTGTTACAGGATTATTTTCTGTAAAAGTAGCACTTTTTTAATCTGAATTTTTTTGAGCGGTTGCTGAAGTAATCGATTTTCCAGTGGCCTCTTCCTGTCATTAGTACCACTGAATGGAAGAAAGTGTATCTCTGGTCGTCAGCAGATTCTGCTAGGTTATTTTCTGCTCTTCTCCATCCACATACAAGGCTTACATAGGATGAAATGCCTTTTTGATATAACAAACGTACCATTCGATCAGGGCTCTAGACTGTGAGAAAAAGTTTTACGTGGTTGAGCAGGTGCCTTGTGCACAGCGTATGTTGAGCATGTACGTAGCAGAGGTATTCACATTCTTCAACGTCAAGGACACAAGAGAGCCAACAAGATTTCCCTGCATTCCTGTTGCCCTGCGGCAGACTATTCACAAAGCTGATCAGGTGTCATTCAAGAATGCAGAAATAGCGGCTGGGTGAGATGTGAAAAGCTAAATAAAGATAGATCAGATAGATGTGTTGTAATGTGAAATATGGAGATAAATTACTGCTGCATCAGTAAAAAGTTTATTCAAAAGTGTATATATTAAATAAAATTTGGACAAGGTTTTATCATGAAGAAATAAATTCACAATGGCAAGAATTTAGGGATAATAATTATAATTATAATTATAATTATAATTATAATTATAATTATAATTATAATAATTATTATAATGCATATTATTTAAAACATTTTCCATTTACCGAAGTGGAAAAAAAACAAACACTGCATACTTTTCATTCGACGTGTATTCTACCCTTCACTTAAGTGTATCATTTGTGCACTTGAAGGCAGTTATGTGCTTCAGGTAGAGCAACCCCCAAATCTGGGCATTTCTTATGTCAACACCATTTTCCACCCTTGACTTAAGTGCTTTTCAGCTAAGCACTTCTGAGGGCTATAAGTTAGTGAAGTGACACTACATTGTGAGCATTTATTGCCTTTTACATGTAGACCTATTTTTTAACATTATTATGCATGTACAAATAAACTAGAATTAAAACCTCCAGCTCCTCTTCACTGAACATCCCCACGTCTTTAGATGTAGGCCCAGCACTTGTGTCATTTGATATATTTACTTTATATTTAGATTCAGATCATGCATGGAAATCAATTCTTTTTTTTTTTTTTGAAGTGATAGTAATATATAGTAGCTCTCCCTTCGCATTTAGCATCCATTCAGTCTACTTCAATTTTAAATAACTCACGCCTCTTTCATGAGCCCACCTTCATTCTGAAGTTAAGTGCTGTGAGCGTGATCTGAGCACATAGGAGAGAATATGCATTACTAGAGGCACACAATAAAGGATTTATTCTCAAATGGGAGAATCATGGCCATTGTGTATATAAATCTTATGCAATTTTACTGTCCCGATATATGCAACCCATAGAGATAAAATATATAGATAGCTCCATATTGCAATGATTGACACGCATTATTGTTATACAGTTACACAACTATGTTATCATGGCTACAAATAGCTCTTCACTAACTTTTAAAATACCTGCTATGTGCTGCTACAGTGCCTGAGAAATAGGCTGCAGAATTTGGCCTTTTTAAACAACGTTTTCAGTTAAAATGATGCCTCATGCACTGATATAGAGCTCCTTGTGTTTCAGACACTTTTCCCAGGTCAGAGTCTTTGTTTATCGAATTAGGATTAGAATTTAATCAAATTGGGATAATTTACTTTTAAGATATGGTGAACCTATATTATATTTTGTTTACAATAGTAAACCCCTGTTTGTAGCCATTTTTATTTTTTTTTAAGTTATATATAGACAATGATGCACATAATTTTTTTCACCAGATATGAAAAGTGAACTGTGAAGCTGTTATGATGAATTGAACCGAATTGTGACCAGAGTATGTTATTACACCTCCAATATTTTCCTTTATACACTAAGTCCATTTTTGCATTATATAAAACAAGGGTACATAGTAACATTGGATATGAAGTGAAAAAGTACTTGGGTGTTAAACCTCAGTGAGTGAGTGAGTTACATGAGGTCCATGAGGTGCTTTGCCTCGAGCAAATACTGGCTTATGTCAGTTATATGAACCTTTAAATATCTTTAGTATCTGCTAGGGATGTGCATCTCCATCACTGGGGCCAATGCAATAAATATCTTAGATGCATTGCCAACAATCCAGTGTATTAAAGATACATATGAAGCAACTACTACATAATTATATAAAGCAACTGCTAATGCAATACGACATGATTCACCTCTACTCGGATGCAGTGTGATTTCGACATGATTTGATTCAACACAATGTGATTCAACATGATACAATGCAATCCAAAAGAATATGATGCTAGGCAATTCAGTATGGTGCAGGACACGCCTCCAAATCACATGAACCTTGGGCGAGAGATGAGAATTGGCCACTGACAGGACTGGAGATGAGCGAGTGGGCTTGAGAGACGAGAAATCAGTTTAAATATAAAATTATTGATCACAAATTATCGGTCACATTTCTAAATAATAAAGGCACAGGACCTCTACTTACTCTACTGATTAGAGTAGTGACTGGAGGGTGAAACATTAGCTCAGTCTTTGCCGTTTTAAGCATGGAGCAGTGGTCAGCGCAACATTGTGCGTTCATTGTTGAAACATATATATAAAAAGTAAGAAGTACTACATTATTTATTATGGCTTTTTCAGAACGGCAACTGCGTGATTGCTACTGAATGGCAATTTTGCATTAAGTTCAATATTCCTTGTTCTATTTGTATGTGGCTTGCCGTGTGGTTTGATTTTCAAGACAGAAATGTTACCGTGCATACTTTTTAAAATGAGGCAATTCACCAATGCTATAAAGTGAGTATAGCTTCTTAGGAACTAATTTCCGCTTGAGGAGCAAAAATACCCGCATTTGGTAATTTCTTGGTTATATAACTGTAAAAATACTATCACACGTGCATGCATGTGGTTATGCTGAACACCAGGATGGCTGTGATTAGGTATAGTATTGAGCCACGCTGATATTTCGTATTATAATGATATTTCTCTGGAATGTGTTTTATTGCTGAATTATACAGTGATTTAATAATAATGAAAATGGTTTAATTCTGCTGCTTTCTTGTTTACACTATACTGTATATCATTTATTTTTTAGAAATTAATTTTGACAAGTGAAGGCAGATTGCAATATTTCACTTCTACCGAAGTCTTAAAAGACATATTGATCCTAGAATAAATTATTGTCTTTGGTAGATGCTGGGGAGTAAAGAAGTCTAAAAAACAAGTATATCTTCCTTTTGCCAAAGAATTACTTCAATTCCAAACAAGACCATTAGTCCAAGTAAAACTGACCTTCTTTCTCTTGTGTTTCAACAGATGCAATGTGGACAGCAAAGTATCGAGGGTAGCTTGGCTGAACCGCACCACTATTCTCTTCACGGGGAGTGAGAAATGGTCTCTGGACCCACGAGTGGTCCTGATGAATAACACAGCAGTGACAGAGTACAGTATAAAGATCCTGGACGTGAACTTGCATGACGAAGGGCCATATGTGTGCTCCATCCTCACAAACAAGAAACCCGAGTCTACCAAAGTTCATCTGATCGTCCAAGGTAAACCGCTTTTCAAAAACAATCTTCTCTTGGGTGCTTTTGGAGATTTGTAAAGTGGTGGAAGTATTTTTTTTGTTGCTTTTTTTTTTTATACCCACACCAGAAAAAAAACATCTTTGACGGTCATCTTTCATCACTCACTGTTGGGATTACTGAAATGGTATCAAAACTGCTGGGAGATTGTTTTTGGCTTGGTTGACATTTCAGAGATGGTTAAAGGTGAAGAACAACTTCGATTCTGCTTCCGCAGACTGATATAATTAAACGAATCTCTCCAGACGTGACTCCCCGTGATGAAATTGGGATTTAATCTGGGTTTAATTTCAAATCGTTGATAGATATTGATTTAGGACACACAGCAGAGGGAGAGAGAGGAGGAGAGGAAACGAGAGAGAAAAAGCTCTAGCACTGGTCATCATTCACAGCCAGTACTCACTAAAATCAACTGTCAAAATGTAGACTTTTGTCATCATTTACACCACAATTTCCCTCACATTTGCTTTTCAGAATCAGTTATCATCACCTAAATCCTGACTCTTTCCTGGCAAGGAAAGTGTTTCAATGTGCTACTTTGCAACAGGATAATTTTCTGTAAAAGTAGCACTCATGCTTTTTTTTCTGAGCAGTTAGGGATTAAGTGGAAAAAAACAGGATTTATTTATTGTGTAAGGGAAAAAAGCATGTTTTGTTTTTTTTCCAAATTAAACACCTTCTTATCTCTTGTTCATTAACTTTTGGCGCTTAGTCCTGACACTAATTACTTATTATGCAAAACAACTAAACAAATAAATAAGATAAGGCAATTTATTTTAAGAGATTAGATACACCAAGTGTTAATTAGTATGTGAGCTTTTAATAAAATGTGCTGTAGTTTTGCAAAAAAAAATGCTTAGTTTTAAATGTAATTACTTGTGATTTCTGCTTATCATATTAAATTCCATAAGCACAGAGGAGCCGATTAAATGAAGCCTTATGTTAATTCAGCTCTAGTACTATACATATCAGTGTGCCATGCTCTTCTTATAGAGGTTGGTTCATTGAATTAGCTACAAGAAATAATAAGAATAATAATGCAATGAAAGGATTTACATGAATACAGTGATTAAAATAAATACTATGTACGAGTGTAAGTCAAAAATGATCCACATTCTGGCTGTAGAATTTGTTTTAATCAACTTTCAGAAAAGACAAATACATCATTTTTCGACATCATCTCCCTGCTTTTCAATACACTTTGTCAGTCTGTCAACAAGCTTTACCTCTTCATCAGACGTGAATCTTCATCCTCGTAGGTCTGCTTTCAGGGGACCAAACAAGGGATAGTCTGATGGGGCAAGATCAGGACTATAGAGAGGACACTTCTTGGCAACAAACCACTTTCTCCATACTGTGCACAAAATCTTCGATAAATATCGGCACCAGACACACCCTCAGACCACCAAAAACAGGAGTCACTGCACGCTGATTTTCTTTCATGCAAATCATAAGTGGGGCAGCCATTGTTTCTCGCAGCCACAAATAAACTGACGTAACACCTTCAAACCTGTACAGCAGTGACTGGGGAGCAGCAACCTCGTACGGAAAGTGCTGAAAACTTCAACAGAAGTTTTAATATAACTATATAACTATAATTTATAATAGTTTTGATTTGTGACTATTAAATACATTGAGGTAACATGTCTCTCATAGCTGAGTACCTAGCCTGTTCAGAGTGCACTACATCTGCATCACATTGTGTCTTTGCTTGAAATGTAAATTTACCCATGCAGTTTTTTTATGCTTTTACAAGAATATCTCCAGGTACACATTGTTATCCTCTCAGTTTATCAGTGTTGTGAAAGATATATTTCCATGCAATGTTCTAGAGACCGTTTTGAACAGCTGTGCTCACTACCAATTATACAGTCCTCAACCCTCCACCCCCTGTCATAACACATCTCTGCTAAAAACATTCACAGTTCACACACAGCCAGCCCACCTACTGTTATCGCTCAGTATTGATTGAAGGTTATCATGGCATGGCATTACAAATATGAAAATTATAGTCAATATGAGGACAAAGCCATACACTGGGAAAATAGAGGTACTTTTTGACATTAGTAGCATTAATAAGAGCCTCAGCACTAATTCCTTAACATTGTTCAAATTGCTTTGTTGTTCATTTGGCTTAGAAACTCCAGTTATTGGTCTTGCATCATAGAAAGACATTGTGCTATACCATTTGATCTTTTTGAGCATTTACTTAGCCAGTATGAGCATAAAAAATCATCAAACTCAAATCTTGGATAGAACCATAAAAAATCATCAAACTCAAATCTTGGATAGGACCACTACTTGCTCCATTTGCACTGGGACTCGGATTAGTAAATCACACGACCTTTATCTTTGAGCTTCTCATCCTGCATTTCAGTACTGTTTTTAGTCATACCCTAGACATTTGTATCAACTGCACAAGGTTGTGAATTTTTTTTTTTTATCTGAATAAATTATCCCTTAGCAGCTAATGCAGAAATGTTGCTAATTTGTACATGATATTACCTCATACACAGAGTTATATGAGTTTACAACTGCTGTTACTGGCTTGATAACTAGCTAGTGTGTTAATTAGCAAGCCTGTGAATTAGCTAACAGCTGTTATGTACAATGTCTAATCAAATGTTAATGTTTGATATATTGTATTGGACATATTGCAATATTATGTATAGTACATAACAAGTTTACATTTATAAACAGATACATCTTGGGTTTTAATTTTAAACACATAATGAAGCTGTATATAAATGCTCGACATGCAATGCTATATGATGTGATTTCATTTTAAAAACTCAAAATGCAGGTTCTGTGTTTTACATCTGCAGTCATTTGGAGAATTGGACAGGTCTTAGAACAGCTGTACCTTGTGTAGATAGTTTTAAAATGGCCTTTGCAATGAAAAAATAGCAAGTAGAAGAAATAAGAGCATGTACTGGAATACAGCCAGCATGATTTACAGTGTATAGCAGGCTACAGGCTAAATCCCTGCTTTTCAGGACAGCTTTTGAATGGTGCACTATAGTATCCGGTATGGGTTTAATGTACAGGCTCTAGGACATTTTCATATGTCATTTTTAATGTTTATATATGTTGAAGTAATATTTTATAGAGCTCTGATGATATAGTAATGATTGGACTGACTCAAAAAGACCCATTATTATTTTTAACACAGTGATGTTCTTAACTGAAATATTTGCTAAATATTAAGTATTTTAATTTCAGAATACCAATCGACTGCCTAAATCCAGAGTCTTTTCATACCAAACATCAATAGTGTTAAAGTTAAGTGTTCTGTGTTGCTATATGACATAAGTGGAATCTTTGGAATATATATTGCCAAAAGTGTTCACTCACCCATCCAAATCATTGTTGAATTCAGGTGTGCCAATCACTTCCATGGCCACAGGTGTATAAAATCAAGCAGCATGCAGACCGCTTCTAAAACATATATGAAAGAATGGGTCGCTCTCAGGAGCTCAGTGAATTCCAACGTGGTACCGTGATAGGATGCCACCTGTGTAACAAGTCCAGTCGTAAAATTTCCTCGCTACTAAATATTCCACAGTCAGCTATTAGTGGTATTATAACAAAGTGGAGGTGATTGGGAACGACAGCAACTCAGCCATGAAGTGGTAGGCCACGTAAAATGACAGAGCGGGGTCAGTGGATGTGCACAGTGCACAGACCTCCAAACTTCATGTGGCCTTCAGATTAGATCAAGAGCAGTGCGTAGAGAGCTTCATGGAATGGGTTTCCATGGCCGAGCAGCTGAGCCTTACATCACCACGCGCAATGCAAAGCGTCAGATGCAGTGGTGTAAAGCACACTGCCACTGGACTCTAGAGCAGTGGAGACGTGTTCTCT
>JAOUQY010000009.1:6500371-6516013 GCA_028566355.1 Doras micropoeus | reverse complement strand
TTTGGTGTGGAAGAACTTGACTGGCCTGCACAGAGTCCTGACCTCAACCTGATAGAACATCTTTGGGATGAATTAGAATGGAGACTGCAAGCCAGGCCTTCTCATCCAACATCATTGTCTGGCCTCACAAATGCGCTTCTGAAAGAATGGTCAAAAATTCCCATAAAAACACTCAACGTCACTAAACCTTGTGGAAAGCCTTCCCAGAAGAATTGAAGCTGTTATAGCTTCAAAGGGTGGTCCGACATCATATTAAACCCTATGGATTAAGAATGGGATGTCACTCAAGTTCATATGCTTGTGAAGGCAGGCGAGTGAATACTTTTAGCAATATAGTGTATCTCTTGCACTATACCTAAATACCCTAAGAAAACCAGAAGCTGGTACAGACATAAATTACTATGTGGGATATTTATTGTACCTTCTCTGTCCTTTCAGCTTGGCACAGCTCCTACCTAAATGTCAGCTGTATGACA
Source organism: Doras micropoeus (assembly GCA_028566355.1). Lineage (NCBI taxonomy): Eukaryota > Metazoa > Chordata > Actinopteri > Siluriformes > Doradidae > Doras > Doras micropoeus. Next base: position 6,515,537 of record JAOUQY010000009.1, on the reverse strand, counting down.
GCCATTTTGTCCTTAAAGAGACAGCCTCTAAATTAAAATGAGTGTTTAATACCCTTGTCTAATTACTGCAGGATGGCTTAAAGAATGCGTTTGCAAAAATGAAACACTTCTTGAATTCATCACCTCAGCACCGAATAGAATGGTTCACTGTTAGTGTGATTGATGAAAGGCTTTTTAAGATTCTACATTAATCAATAATTCATTGGTTTCAATTGCTTGCTTGGTAATTACACTTTCTAATAATTAGTGTCACTTAAAAAGCAGGAAATGTTACAAAACTGACTTTGCACAAGGCATCCATTCACAGTACTACAAAAGTCACTTGTGCCGTATCCAGTTTGTGTATTGCTGTGATCCATAACCCAATTAAAACATCCACAAACACAAGTCTATAATATTTGATGCAGCTGCAGTAATATTGTTTTCATCCAGGAAATGTCAGTTGATTTTACATGCAAATGATGACCTCTTTCATGAGTTGATTATAATACACAAGCTTTAATCAGGGCATGAGTATTTACTTCATCTACATTCTGTCTCAGTCAATCTTTTCTATCTTCTTCTCATGAGAAAAAAAAAAACAAGAGAAAGAAAAGCAATAGAGAAAGACATTATAGAAAACATCCTGCACCATCTGCACAAGGGGTAGGGTGCTGGAGGTTTTATGGCAGATATCCCATAATCTGTGGTGAGGGAGGATGATAACTCTCCCTGCTATAGTTTGGACTGTAATCCTGCCCTGTAGGTGACTTATATTCAAAAGTTAAAGACAAAAATAGCTGCCATCCCAAACAGCCTCTAAGAGGCGAGTTTAGAATAACTGATCTGAGGCTTTTTGGCAGTGATATTTAAAAACGAATCAAGCAGTTACAGCTAGCATAAAGTCATTCCAGCTCAATTACTTATTTTAGATTGTAATAAAGTGGTGTACTAAAAAGTAATTTAACTAGAATCTGAACACAGACAGAAACTCATTTCAGGGAGGTAGGTAGGGAGGTAGACAAGTCTACAGGGAGCATGGTCTCATCAGGTAGAACATCAATAGAGTAGCTCATTAGCAGCTAGCCAGCTAGTTGAAATAATGTTAGCTATGCTAATGAATGAATGGCACCTGTTATACTCACCTCAACATGTTATTTAGTCCTTATTTTTACCCCTATTAACCAGGGGCACTCTAGTATAGTCTGGGGGTGAAGTGCATCTCATATTTTCTTTGTTTGATACACTGAAGTAATCAACAATGAAAGACAGAGCATGAAAGAGAGAGCTCAAGAGAGGTAGGGTGACTGTAAGTCCCACCCACAGAGAAAACTGATGGGTCTACCTAGCACAAACAGAAACCAACCAGGATGCTGTTTGTTGCTTCCTCTCTCAGTCTCTGTCATCCTCTTGCTCATTTGCTCTGAAGATATCCGAGATATTGTATATGATTTACGGGCATCAGGGAGCCTCTATCAATATGCAGGAGACTCCCGGAACTCCCAGGAGAGGTGGGAGGTCAGTGAAAATATCTCTAAACCATACGTGCTTTAGACTATACAAGTACGTACGTGCTTTTACTATACAAAAATATGCCTCTTTCAATAACAATACACGTTTTGCACCTTGCTTTATTAAAAATTCACGCAAGACTATGCTCTCAAATGCCTCTAGAGAGTTTCAGATGGAGAGTTCTGTAAATCAGAGGTTTTAACATGAAACATACTGGCTTTATTACAGCAAAAAAGTGAAAAGGTCAATTATGAAATGAACATAAAGCATGGTTACAACCTCTAATCTTGATATCTCCCTACCACCAAAAAGAACAATGGCTCTTTACAGGATCTGGGTCTCCCTGAATTGGAAGGCGTTTGGTTTTTACGGCTTGAAATCCCATATTGTGAAAGGAACAGCGATTTAAAATCCTATAGCATGCAAAGAAAAGCTATGGAATATTGAGCACTGACCGGTTGGGATGTTGTGTATGTGTGTAGAACAGTGTGTACAAGTAACAATAGCTTTACTAATAGTGTCATTTGTGTACATATGACCTGTGTACAAATAATAATACTGTTAGCTTGTATCAGTTGCTTCCACTAGCCCCATTTGAGACTAACAATAAAACTTTATTTTCAGCTCACTTCTGTGTCATGCTGCACAATAAGCCTTGCTGATTCTGTCTTCTCAGCCATGACAGATTTTTTTCTTATGTTTTGTTTTTCGATGCAAAACACAGCACACAAAAGTGCAACTAGCTGACAAAATCACCACTCTGAAACCGTACAATCGCCAAGTGTGCGGTTTCACGGCTTGACTTCATAGTGTGTTCTTACAATTAAAATACAAAGCCCATTTCCAGAAAGTTGGGACACTTTCTATAAATGAAATAACAACTGAAATCTGTTATTTGTTAATTAGCTTGAACCTTCATTTAACAGACAAAAGGTCAAAGAAAAGATTTTCAGTGTTTGTAGTGACAAACTTAATTCTGTTAATTCTGAAACTAATGCTTTCAACATACTCAAGAAAAGTTGGGACAGAGGCAAAATAAGACAAGTAATACAAGTACAACTGTTCTGGAAGGTTCTACAATTGGCAGTTTAACTGGTAACAGGCGAGGTCATCAAGATGGGGTGTAAAAGGAGCATCCACCAAAGGCTTAGTCTTAGTCTGCAAGCAAGGATGGGTCGTGGTTCACCACTTTGAGCCAAATGTCATGAGAGAATTGTCAGTTAGACCAAATACAATGTTACACAGCACAAGATTGCAAAGAATTTAGGTATTTCACCATCTACAGTTCATATGATCTTGAAAAGTCTTAGGGACTCAGGAGAAATCTCTGTGCATAAAGGCTAAGGAGAAGAAACTGCTGCTGAATGTGTGTGACCATCGAGCCCTCAGGTGTCATGCTACCATATTGGACACAGCCACATGGGCTCGGGAGTACGGGAGTAAAATCATTGTCACTTAACACAGTCCACCACTGCATCAAGACATGGCAGATATTAGATGAAGCCAGATATTAATTTTGCGCAGAAACACCAGTGAGTTCTATGGACCCGAAGTCATCTCAGATGAACCGAAAGAGAGTGGGAATGTGTTCTGTGGTCAGACGTATCCATGTTTCAGCTTGTTCTTGGGGAAAAACAGACATCAGACTCTACATGTCAAAGATGCAAAAGACTGTCCAGACTGTTACCAATGAAAAGTGAAAAATATCTGCAATCTTTGATGGCATGAAGGTGCATCAGTGCCCACTGCATGGGTGATCTGCATATAAGCTGGTCACTTAAATCTAATGGCATTTATCCAATCTCAAATTCAACCTGTTCTGTTGTTGTAAAGTTCAAAATTAAAAAAAAATCCATTGATGGAGTAACCTGGTCGTTCAGTATCTTCAGGTAGTCAGCTGATCTCATTCTTTGGGCACATAACGTTGCTGAACCTAGACCTGACCAACTGCAGCAACCCCAGGTCATAGCACTGCCCCACATGCTTGTACGGTAGGCTCTAGGCATGATGGGTGCATCACTTCAGCCACCTCTCTTCTTACCTTGATGCACCCATCACTCTGGAACAGGGTAAATCTGGACTCATCAGACCACATGACCTTCTTCCATTGCTCCAGAGTCCAACCTTTATGCTCCCTAGCAAATTGAAGCCGTTTTTGCTGGTTAGCTTCACTAATTAGTGGTTTTCTTAATGCCAGGCATCAATCTGCATGTGTTACAACAGTGTGGTTTTGAGTTATTATAATTATTAAGCTGCCCTGTCTAGGGTTGTTCCTGCCTTGCGCCCTAAGCTGCCGGCTAGGCACCGGCTCTCCCTTGACCCTGAAATACGAATAAGCGGTTAAGATGATGAAATGAAATAAAATGCATCAATAAATGACAAGAATATTATTGTGCAGATTTAAATAATGAGTCTAATATTTAAGTACTTCATAAATACATCTGGGCTGAGGTGGAATGTGTTTTTTTCTTCATAGGGCTTCCGTAATGGAAAAAGATCTGAGAAGCCCTAAACTAGAAACACCAAGCTATATCATCTATGTTATGAGATTAAGGTTATCCAAGTTATCTACAATAATAATGGTAATAAACTGTAATATCAGTACATTGTGCACACTCCATTTCAGTATTTTACTGTATATAACCTCTTTATCTTTCGATTTTTCACTTAGAACAACAACAGTATATGAAAACATAGAAAGACATAGACAATCATTTGCTCCTCACTCCAGCTAAGTTCAGTTATTGATCCAGGTAAACAAAGTTCAACATTGTTTATTATAACATTTTTTACAACTTGCTTACTGATAGATTATTCTCCTATTCCTGACTAGGAACTGATTTTATACCCACCTAGAACAGCAGCTGTTTTTTTTACTACACATAGCTAAGGAAAAAAAAAAGTTCAGCCTCTCAAATGACCTCAACAAATAATCTACAACAATTCTGATAATGATTTTACCAAAACCAAAAAGAGTTTAACTTATTATCTGATTATGAGTATTAAAACATATTTATATGAGTGTGGAGTCGGAATGTAGATGCATCTGCACCAAAAAGATGTGTGTTGCAGACTGCAATGCTTAAAGTTGTTGCTATGGTTACAATATATTTCATTACAATCTAGGTAACATTACAGTCTTGGAGCACTGCGCACGTATGCAAGCACTAACCACAGAGCACACAGAGCAGTAGGCAGACTCTGTAGGCAGTGATTATACCAATGCTCATTAACCTCAGTTTCTGAATAATTTTAATCCAAATCAGGTTTTCTGTCGCATTTACTCCATGCTCCTGATCAACCCACGGTCTGTGCAATTAAGCACAATGGCTCGCCTCCTTACGAGGTCAGCGAGGAAGTTAATGAAGTTTCCACACATACATGAGGCCTTAAAATCACTAGTAGGGATTTAATGCAAAGTGTACATGCATAAAAAGTCTGGATGAGGATGCCATAGAAGTCAGAAGGCTTGAGGCACTTTTCACTTTTCACTCATACATGCAGATGACTTTCACAGCTATAAAAAAAAATAATAAACTTGCATGAAGATTAGGATATGTTCGGCTTTGACCTTGTTCGGCATCAGTGAGTGCTGGGTGCAGAATATGGCTGCTGTGTGACCTGTGGGATGTTCCTTCACATCCACAGCTTGGCTGTTTGGACTGCTGTGGAGTAAGTTTGGCATAAATATGATATGTTTCTACAGACATGATCTTAGCTCTTTTCACTCCCACGTTTATACACTGAGGCACTGTGAGGATCTTCAACTTTAATTAGTATACACCTTCTATAATACATCTTTTGCCATTTATGTCACCTTCAGAGCTCAGATCTGTCACAATCAAGACAGTACAGAGAGACAGGGGCAGGATCACTTAGGTCACTAGGTACATCACCTAAAAACTGTTGTCAGCCTTTATTCTTTCTTTTTTACGAACAAAGGCTCAATACAAATTCTAGAAACACAGTAAAGGAGCTAGACAGGTAATGCACCCTCATAAAAAATGCAGTTATTTATATGCTTAAGTTCTTCTAGAGAATAATAAGTCTTCATAACGTCCAGGGTTCAGTCCTGAGCTCGGTGTTTCTGAAGTATTTTGCATGTTCTCCTTGTGTCTGTATTGAGTTTCCTGGTTTGTAGTGTGTTAATTCACTTGAACTTTTACTTAACAGACAAAAGGACAAAGAAAAGATTTTTCTTGTGTTTTCAATGATGAGTTGAATTCTATTTGTTAAATACACTGCCTGGCCAAAATAAAGGTCACAAACTCTGTTTCATTGGACCGCCTTTAGCTTTGATTATGGCACCCAATCGCTGTGGCATCGTTTCCACAAGCTTCTGCAATGTCACAACATTTATTTCTGTCCAGAGTTGCATTAATTTTTCCCCAAGATCTTGTATTGATTATAGGAGATTTGGACCACTGCACAAAGTCTTCTCCATCACATCTCAAAGATTCTCAATGGGGTTCAGGTCTGGACTCTGTGGTGGCCAATCCATGTGTGAAAATGATGTCTTATGCTCCCTGAACCACTCTTTCACAATTTGAGACTGATGAATCCTGGAATTGTCATCTTGGAATATGCCCGTGCCATCAAGGAAAAAAAAATCCATTGATGGAGTAACCTGGTCATTCAGTATCTTCAGGTTGCCAGCTGACCTGATTCTTTGGACACATAACGTTGCTGAACCTAGACCTGACCAACTGCAGCAACCCCAGATCATAGCACTGCCCCCACATGCTTGTACGGTAGGCACTAGGCATGATGGGTGCATCACTTCAGCCACCTCTCTTCTTACCATGATGCATCCATCACTCTGGAACAGGGTAAATCTGGACTGATCAGACCACATGACCTTCTTCCATTGCGCCAGAGTCTAACCTTTATGCTCCCCAGCAAATTGAAGCAGTTTTTGCCGGTTAGCCTCACTAATATGTGGTTATCTTAAGGCTACACAGCTGTTTAGTCACAATCCCTTGAGTTCCATTCTCATTGGGCATGTGGAAATGCTCTTACTTTCACTATTAAACATATCCCTGAGTTCTACTGTTTGATTTGATTTCACCAAATGTTTAAGTCATCGCAATCTTTCAAGATTTTTTTCTGACCACATTCCTTCCTCAAAGATGATGTTTCCCCGCTGTCCTTACACTTTTTAATAATGCGTTTAATAAATTTTAGTAGTTTCAGCAATCTCCTTAGATGTTTTCTCTGCTTGATGCATGCCAATAATTTGACCCTTCTGAAACAGATTAACATTTTTCCCCGACCACAGGATATGTCTTTTGACATGGTCCTTTAACAAATGAGAAGCTACTCACTGCATCAGTTAGGGTTAAATAGCTTGTTGCCAGCTGAAACATAATCACCCATGCAGTAATTATCCAATGGGAGGCTCTTAACTGTTTGCTTAGTTACATCCATGTGGTGACCTTATATTTTGTATAAACAAATTTAGAAACTGATGCCTGCAAAACAGTAAGTAAGACAAAGTAAGACAAGTAATACAAGTAAAAGTGTTCTGGAAGGTTCCACAATTAGCAGTTTAACTGGTAACAGGTGAGGTCATCCAGATTGAGTATAAAAGGAGCATCCACCAAAGGCTTAGTCTTTGCAAGCAAGGATGGGCCGTGGTTCACCACTTTGTGCCAAACTCCATGAGGGAATTGTCAGTCAGTTCAAATAGAATGTTTCTCAGTGAAAGACAACAAAGGTCCTACAGTTCGTAATATCATGAAAAGATTCAGGGAGTCAGGGGAAATCTTGGTGCGTAAAGGTCAAGGGCAGAAACTGCTGCTGAATGTGTGTGATAAAGGCCTCAGGCGGGACTGTGGCTCAGGAGTACTTTGGAAGATCATTGTCACATAACATGGTCCATAGCTGCATCAAGTAATGCAAGCTGAAACTGTATTATGCAAAGAAGAAGCCATAAATTTTGAGTAGAAAAGCGAGTTCTCTGGGTCCGAAGTACCCAGAAGAGTGAAAATATTTTCTTTGTCCTTTTGTGTGTCCTGACTTTTCTGGAAATGGGGTTAGATGCATATAGATGGAATGGTTACAATAAATTGACCCTAGATGTGAATGAGCATGTGTGTGTGTATGATGCCCTATCCTGGCCGCTATCCTGACCAGGGTGTATTCTCACCTCTTACCCAGTGAGCACTGAATCCACTGTGAATCCAACGTGACCCTGATAAAGAAAAAGCTGTTCCTGAAGATAAAAGGACTAATGTAATTTGACATAAAGAACAAGGATACTGCTGCATTGTGTATATCAATTAAAAGCAAAAATGATTTACAAAGAGACAATCAGCTTGTATCAGTGGTTGCACTGATTAGCGACGTGTCATTTCATCAGTGCTTGATTTTAAACATTACTAGATACAAACATCAGGTATTACATACTCAAGTACATGGTGTGTAGCCTGCACTACACAGACAATCCATGTTTCTGGCATTATCACCACCAATATAGAACTGAACACATTACTCAAATGCAGGTATTTTAAGTGTTATCCTCACACTGTGGTCATATTAAATAAAACTACACTTTATGCAACCTTTAACAATGTACTGATGATGTGATGTTATAGAAGGCATATTTAACAGCTTTGAGAAGAGGAAGCTGTTGAAAACAAATGCTCTGAAAGGCATACTGAGCCCAGAGGCAGGAAAGACGCAGAGCCGCACACACACAGTAATCACCCCGGGGCAATGAAGAGGGGGCAGATGAGGAAGAGGAATACTAGAGTTGACAGCTTCACTCTTATGCTGTCTAAAATCTTAATGAACTTAGGTTTATCTGCCTGTCTGTGTTGACCAGGCATGTGGGCTAAACATTTACTGGATTTATTTGCCTCGGGCCATATGCATTAGATAAAAAAAAATCTACATAAATAATAGAAAATTGTTTTCTGAAGTTGCAGGGTTGGCTACAGCTTGGATGTGGCGGTCTTCACCGTAAACTGTCATTCACAAAGACGTCTTTGTGTTTGCATAATCTGTCCTCATACGGGCCATTACTAACTCGTTTCTCACTCTAAATGAGAAGTACACATTTGGGGCTCTTTACATATGGAGAGCAAATTGGATTTCTATTGAAATGTGTTGTTTACTTTGCAAACGCAGGAAACTCTCTCCTTCTCTCTCTCTCTCTCTCTCTCTCTCTCTCTCTCTCTCTCTCTCTCACATCTATCTGGCGAACTCTCTCACCAGCTGCTCGTGTCCCAGTCTGTCAGACGACAGCTAAAGCGCTTCCATAGCAATGTCAGTAGTCTTTTAGAGAATGTGCACTGCATGGTTGTGTTCAGGAGTTGTGCATCAGCTGACCTTAACACTCACACATCTCTCAGCTCTCTCAATCATGCCACTATTCTGGCACCATGTTGCCAAGGTAACAGGGCAGATCGGTTTAGACGGATTGTTCAATAGGAGCAGTCATTACAAAGTAAACCTCTTTGCTCTCCTCTTAGGTCCTCCCAATGACTTAATAACCTCTTTAATTCAGTGCTAAGTGGAAATTATTGTTTGGCCAGAATTATAAAACTTTACCCCAAGCAAAGTGAAGCAGCAGTTTAATTACAGCTCTTTGTCTTCGGAGTGTCAGCAAGCCAATATCGGTTGCTGTAATGTTTTAATCCAATGTTTTATCTCTGCCCGATATATTTCTACTTCCAAAGGTTTTAACAGTTTTAGACATACAGAGCAATTGCAGGACAAGAATGTATTTAAAAAGGTCAGAAAGAAGAAATAGTGCTTTAAGACTCTCTACAAAGAGCTTTCATCCGCTCATATGTGCTGCTCCTTGGTCTTTGATCTGGTTCTGGTCTAATTGCTGCAGTCTAAAGGGCTCTGTTCTGCTCAAGTGAGAGAGAGAGAGAGAGAGAGAGAGACAGAGAGAGAGAGAGAGAGAGAGAGAGAAAGAGAGAGAGAGAGAGAGAGAGAGAGAGAGAGAGAGAGAGAGAGAGAGACAGAGAGAGAGAGAGAGAGAGAGAGAGAGAGAGAGAGAGAGAGAGAGAGCTAATCGAGTCTTCAGACTGCAGCCGATCCGGGATTCACCCCTGCTCAGGATCATTCGCAGTTATAGAGAATATTTCAGGAACCCATCAGATGGACTAAATATTTATATGCAAATAAAAGTTCTTAGCAAAGAATGCTTCCTGTGGAACAAGGTGGACTTTGTCAGGCGGTGACCAGTGATAGACATCATTATGACACCACTCAAAAAGTAAAGAAAATGTTTTTGAAGTGAAACCAATTCCATTTCTTTACACCGTTGAGCATGACACACAGCAAGTTTGCTCTAAAGCTAACATGTGACTGAGTCAAGGCTGCAAATATTTTAATATTTTGCAAGATTTGCATGTTAAAATACAACAAAAATACAAATAGTTGCAAACAGGGGACCAGGCAGGGTGAACAATTCTATTACATTATATCCTAATGCACCAGTTAACAAAGACAATGTACACAATACTATTTGGGATTTGGCTTAATTTAACATTAGTGGCTTTTACTTCATGATTAAGACACATCAAATCAAACTACATATCCGGGACAAGAAAACTCTCTGTAACTATATAAAAGCAATCTGAAACATTAAATTTTATGACAAAATGTATATAAATAGGAGCTAACAAAGGTTACTTACAAGTGCTGACATTTAGAGACTTGTTTCTGAAACTATTTTGTTTGACCAATCAATGCTCTGCACTATTTCTAGATCCAAATATCAGAGATGGTCACAAGTCATGTTTTGCAAGTCCAAGTCAAGTCTAACAGTTTTGAGCTAGTATTCAATTGTGTTCAATAAGTGAAATCATCATTTAAAAACGGCATTTTGGCTTTACTTGGGTTATATTAGTCTAATATGAAAAGTAGTTTAATGATCTGAAACATTCAATTGTGATAAAATGCAAAAATAAAAGATATTGGGGAATAAAATACGTTTGCACAGCACTATATAAGGTGGACGCTCTGCATAATCCAGAGCTAATAATAAAGAAATAAAAAAAGCAAACCCTTAATTAACATTTCTGGATTATACATACTATTTCTTCCATTGGCAAATTTCTGTGATATGAGAGAAAAGTTTTGGATGGAAACATCACTCTACTTTGAGTCATGTCTCATTCTACTACCCACACTGCTTATTTTCTTATAATAGCATTCCACACTGTGCTTTATTCCTTATGTATGAAATGTTGCAACTGTCTGCAACACCCACCAAAAAATAAAGGAAATAATGAGTTAAACTCAAACTGAATATACATGGCATATGGTGTAGTGCTTTGTGTTTCTGTGCTTCAGATTTCTAAATTTCCACTGTACCTGAATGCTGTGCTGTCACGACTCAGTGCACCAGCCTACTGCAATGACACTGCCATCAATCACATTAACATAAGAGCCACTGAGTTGAGAAAAAAAATTAAATCTCCAAGGTTTTGTGCCCATCAGCATTAATTGCATAATTATCCACTTCATTAAAAATGTAATATCATATCTAGAGTTCAAGGTGTTTGCACCAGATACTGAAGAAAGCTGCTAACAAAAGGCTATACTGTAATAACACGGCATAACTCTGTACAAACCCCGGCCCCAGAAACTCGACAGAAAAGCTGGAGGAACTCGAGCTCACCTTGCACGATGATATGGACGGATGTAGTTCTGGGCTTGCTGCTGGTCTGAACGGCGCATACGTACAGTCCCTCGTCGCTCAGGTCTATGTTGTCGATCTTAATGGTGAACTCGTCACGGTTCAGAGTGACCAGACTGACTCGGGGATCCACAGACCACTTATCCTCACCGGCATATAGTATACTGGACCTGTTCAGCCAGGCCGTGTGCGTTACAACATTGCCTTGAGAACAACTGCATGAGATGGAGACAGAAAGAGAGAAAGAAAGACAGTATTACACTTTTTAACTTAAGTAAATGTTGCAACCCGGGAACTAAAAATAATTAAACTGGGATTATATGTCCTGAAACTATACATAATACTTATTTAAATATAGTTGACCTGTATGCAATTCAAGGGTCATGTGACCTCAATATAAACGCATCCACTCCTGGAAGTACCAAGAGTTTGTTAGAGAACATACTAAAACCAAAGACTTAATAAGGCTTGAGACAAACCACTTAAAGAATCCTGAATAAAAAATTATGGAAAAAATGTGTAACTCCGAAAGATGGTGTGTTATATGTCACATATCCCACCTCTCCCACCAAAAAGCCAATTGTCTGTTTTATAACAGCTGAACTGGGAACATATCAACCAGTCATGTTGCTGCACTGCCCATGTGTATTAGAAGTATTACCTGTGGGGGAAAAAAAGCTTTCTAAGCCAAGTCACCAATCCTTTTAAGCAATTTTTTATCAAATTTAGCTGGTGATTCTATCCATGCAGTCTGGTGACAGTTTTTATGTGCCAGTGCAGTTACGACTCTCTCCTTATTCATTTAGATAGGAGCCTGATCGTGTTAACCTGACGTAACTGCCCGGGGAGTTACCAAGGCAGCTGCTGAGTGGCGAGACCTGCCTTAAAGGACTTTGCTTAAATTTACCACATCATAAAGACCAAAGAGCTTCCAAAACAAGTCAGGAACAAGGTTAAAGTTCAGGAAAAGTATAAATCAGGGTTCGGTTATAAAATAAATACCATGTTTTGAACAACCCACAGAGCATCATTACATCCATTAATTAAAAAAAGTAGAAAGAATATGGCACAACCATGACTCCACTTCGACAAAGCCATCTGTGAAAACTCCAACCAAAGAAGTAAGCAAAATAAATAAAACAATAAAAATACTAAGAAAACATAGACAAGATAAGTAACATTGTAAAAAAGCTAAAAAATGAGAGAACCAAGAAACAAGAATTACGGCATGATTGAAAAAATAAACCAGAAATATATACACAGTGCCATAAACTAGTAACAAGACACAAGTGGCAGCCAATAGACCTGAACCAACAGAAAAACAACGAACTAACAGAGAAGGAAAAAAATAAACCAAAACAATAACAAAACTAGCAAATGTACTCAGAACAAATGATATGTAAGAGGTGGAACTGCTTTTTAATTGAATATACTATTACTGTATTGATTTCCCCCCTCACCTTATGGGCTATTTTGTGTAGACTCTTAATTCCAATTAAGTCATTTTCAGTTCTAATACAAGATGGGTAAAATTCACGGGAGTGAATACTTATGCAAGCCACTTTTCCATATGAGGGAAAATCACACAGAGAGCAGACGAACCAAAAAACCCCATAAGAACATGATTTATTTGCTCAGTGAGTTTCTGAGTCTCTTCATTATGCAGGAAGTACACCTATGTACCCTGAGCTGAATATGTGCATTACTAGGAAGTCCTTCTAGTATTCACTAGACAGATTCTAATATAGATATTAAGTAAAGCATAGGTTCAGAGCAATGCTACCTCAAACTGAAAAAGTTAGCTCATTAGGCCATGAATCCAGCCTTATACTCTGTAGTCCCAGGGTCTTTCTTAGCTTTATCAGGGCTATTACTTTTTATGGTGAAAGCAGTGATATCAATAAGGATTAAATTAGGCATTTAATAAAAGTTCTTTCATAGGCCTTCCCCATTGGTCTCATACCACCAGATCCAATGCCTACTTTTTCGAGCACAGAGACAAGAATCAATCGAAGGATATAAAACAAGGCTTTTTGTTTGTACTATTTAACAACACAGACAGCCAAGTATACAGAGATCGAAGCTCAAGCACTTCCTTGTTTATTAAAAGCAATGACCTCAAAAGAAGTTATGGCAAAACTTGGAATAATATTCAACATCCTCCTGCAGCTATATTTTATTACAGACAGTGCACTCAGTGCATATTATGGATAAAGCAGTTAGGTGATATCTCTGAGAATGAGATGCTAATTACTTACAGGCTCATGCTAAATGAGAATAGGCTGTGTCTAATTACAGCTATTCCTAACAGTTAACAGCACAGCCCAAAGCAGATCCTCCTGCTAAATGATAGAGCTATTAAAATCAAAAGCAATCATGCATTTAATTGATTACTTGCCTGATTAGCCATTCAATAGAAGGCAGGGACCACTTTCAATTGTGTTTGTGTGTATGTGTGTATGCGTGTGTGTGTGTTTATCTTGCTAAGGATCATAGCCTTGTATTTGGCGATGCCGTCCAAATTTTTATAACACCCGCTGTATTCTCATTAAGGTACATTATCTCTAGGACAAACCATAAATCATTGTACTTCATGGTGGTTCAATGATAAGTAGAGCGCTGAACTGCTTTAGTTTCCACAGGGACATGGATGAGAGAAGTGTGTCTCATTGTGGCTGTGCTTGGCAGGCAGAGGCGCTCAGTGATAGTCAAGGGCGCTTGTTATCACGGGAGACAAGATTGCAGCAACACTTACACAAGGGATAAAAAGAGGAGGAATTGAGATCATCTCAAAGATCAGATGTTTTCCCACTGTACTTTTTTTCCTAATACACTGCAGTGCATGCTCCCTGGAAATATTAAACACACTCTCGCTCTACTTCTGGTGTTTGGGAATCAAGCTATTTCCTCTCCTGCTTTGAAATGCATTGGCAAATTGAGCATTCATCATGTGTCCTCGTCCAATATAACAAATGCGTCCCTTGGTAGATGTAAGCAGTGAGCTGTTGTCAGTACAAGGATTTGCTCCTCATAATAACTAAACAAAGGCACATGAGCAGCTGCAAGGTTGCGGAGAGGGACAAGGAGCACTCGAAGGCAATGAGAGTTGACTAAAATAATGAAAAATGCAATGAGAGTAAAACTGTTGCGTCTGTAATTTGACAAAATACAGGGTGAAATGCACTTGCAAGAATCAAAGGCTAAGGCATAAGCTCATTTTTCATGGAGACACAGATAATATGTAAATAATAGATCAGCTTGTTCTGCTCTTTGTGCTTTGTTTAATGTGCAACAAAACTTGCCTAATGTAGGTACAGCACGGTGTGTGTGTGTGCATGAAGAGATTTATCCTCACTGCCAACAAGCCTTTATTAAATAACACACTGCTAAAAATACAGTCTGAAGCATTACAAACGTTGTATTGTGTTAGTGTCTCGTATCCTTGATCAAAGAATATCATGTTTGCACTCAAATGTAAAAATTAGAAGAAACATAAACCAAGAGAAGAAATTTTAGTTTCAAAACTAATTAATTTTCACACATAACAGTCTCTAGAATGGTGTGAAAAAGAAATCCAGAAACAACTTGTTGATGAGAGAGGTCAGAGGAGAATGGCCAGACAGCTGTGGCGATTAGAAAAGCGTCTCCGAATGCACAAAATGTCAAGCCTTGAAGCAGATGACTACTAGAAGCCGAAGATCAGGTTCCACTTATCTTGGTCAGGGTCACTGTGGATCTAAAGCCTATCCCAGAAAAACAGGGGCCCGGCAGGAAAACACCCCGCATAGGATGCCAGTGTACTATACTGCAGTGCACATGCAGTGTATAGGAGGACACTGGCGAAGCCCGAGAGACCCACAGTAACCCAAGCTCAGGAACTTACTGGGGACCCTGAAGCTCTGAGTCAGCAATCCAATTTGCATATGTGCACTTTGAGTATAGCAGACAAAATATATTGCTTACTGCATCACCTTTTTTCCTCTTTAATATATATGTTGTATCTTAAATAAAATATTT
>JAOUQY010000009.1:6465849-6476837 GCA_028566355.1 Doras micropoeus | reverse complement strand
ACAACCAATCAGAGCCAGGAGGAGTGTCAATCACTGCTTGTGCACATGGGAACTGAAGAAAACCGTGAATAAAAATAAGACACGAAGAAAGAATTACACCAAGCCAGAGATAAAACAAGGGTAAACAATGATGTAGCTTTTCAATGGTGGGATTCACCATTGAGTCAGCCCCTCTTGAACATGACAGATAATTACCCCTGCTTAATTTATGTTTGATTTGATTTTTTTTTTTTTTTTAAAGCACAACGCTGAGATGGTAATAGTTACAGTAACACTCCATAGCGCACATCTCATGTTACTATGATGCTGCATCGGGCTACCGTTAGCTTGTTTCCGATGCTAAGGTTACTGGTTAGTGTCATTTTAGTTGGAAGTTGCTGAAAATATCTTTGTGAAGTGCTCAGGCAGTCATATCAGTTTGGTGTTTGTCTTGATATTTACGTGTACCTGTGCCCTCACAGCTAAATGTTCTCATAAATGATATATTGCTTATTTAGCACTATTCATGGCGGTTTTTGTTATCAAACATCTAACCATGGAAATAAGTATGTGCTAGTTCCTTTACTGAATAGATATTGCTGTAAATAATCATGTTGAACCGTTAAGAATTCATAAACACTGTACTGTATTTTTTTTCAACAAAGTTAGACTATTTATTGGTGAATAAGCAGGTAATGATTTGAGGACCATATTTCTAGCTAAAGTATAAACAGGCAAAAGCAACTGTAAAGCATGTAATATTGAACTGTATGGAGTTCAATTCATGTTTCGCTCTTACCAATGTGTGCTGTTTACTTAGCCTTGTCAGTTGCCATGGTTACTAGCCACGCATGCATGGAAGCCTCCTCTGTGGTGAGGCCCTGTGGAGGCAGGACTGGAGCACAGCAGAGAGGGAGGGGGAGGAACCTAGAAGTTTCACTCATTAAAATTTGCAAGCCAAATCCACTCTTTTTAAGTACAGTGATTAAATGCATAGAGTTAGGCTTAGAAACATTTTTCAGATAATTGATTATCTGAAATATAGTTGACAGCAGCAGTTCCACTGAAGAACAAGCCTTAAACATACTAAAATTCAATGGAAAAGGAAAACTGATCTCCTTAGTTACTTTCCCATGGGGTATGGAGTACACTATGCCTGGAAATTGGTGCAGACATAAAATTATGGTTGCAACAAATGTCAATAGTAGTGAGGATGTGCAGCTTAACTCTTAGTTTTTTCCCTTCCAGTTTCATGGTATCTTTGTATACAGGTAGACACTTCAATTGAACTGATAAAAACAC
Organism: Doras micropoeus; assembly: GCA_028566355.1. Lineage (NCBI taxonomy): Eukaryota > Metazoa > Chordata > Actinopteri > Siluriformes > Doradidae > Doras > Doras micropoeus. Next base: position 6,475,556 of record JAOUQY010000009.1, on the reverse strand, counting down.
TTAATGAGCATTGCATTTAGTTATAATAGCAACATGATTTTTGGAGTCTTAATGACTGAGAAACCAGTGCAGTCAGCACAAATACTGTTCATGTAATACGTGTGATATGCCAAGTGCACATTAGGAAAACTGAATATCCCTTAGCTCTTGTTTAGCTGCTGCATGCCAACCAATGCATGGTAGTTAAGCAGAGTAGAGGCTACTTTGCTGAACTATAAATAACAAATGGCACCACTGCGGTTGGGGTTCCTAATACATGTCAGTTTAGATACTCATTCATACAGCCTACACCACCTAATACATAACATCTAATAAAATGGTTGGCAAGTTGTTAGTGCCCTATGGATGAAACTAAAACAGTTTATAGTAATTTATTATACATCCTGGGAGAGTCACAAATCCAAATATCTGATGACATGTCATGTCTTAGAGCTTGCTTGCTTACTTGCTCAAACAAACAATTCTCATTTACTCACCTACAAACTTTGGTCTGAAAATGTCACACCATTGCAGAGACACAATTGTGGTCACAGGGTCCAAATTAAACACACACGGTCAAAAGTATACATACACTCACTTAGATTATTAATTCAGTGGTGCAGAAAGAACAAAAATGTCTTCTAACTTCCTGTTAGTGCCCATGATTGACTAGAGCTGCTGGCTTTTCTGTGCCCACATAAAAAGGGCTTGTTTGACAACACTCATTGAACTGACCAACACACAATACAAGGAGTTCAGTCTCTAAACAACTGCAGATTCCAAGATAATCAGTTCAAACAACTGCGTGTAAGTTACTGGGAGTTGTAGCCCCTTTGCCAAGGTCTGAAAGAAGACCCAAACTGTCACACTCAGCTAAAAGGAAATTGGTTCACATGGTCAGGAACAACCCAGGAATCATCATGGCACAGGCCTACCATGAAATACAAGCTGCTGGAACACCAGTGTCACTGTCTAAAAACAAGCATGGACTAATGAAGAAAAAGTCCCTACTTCAAAATGAACCCCTTCAAGCTTGACTATAATTTGTAGCTGACCACATAGCTTTTTGGAGGAAAGTTTTATAGTCAGATGAGATGCAAAGATTGAGTTGTTTGGCCACAATGACTAGAGGTAGGTTGGGAGGAGTGAAGGTGAAATATTCAATGCTAAGTACACTGAACTACTGTTAAGCGTGGTGGTGGTAGCATCAAGCTTTTGGTACCTTGCACAAAGTGTATGAAATAATGAAGAATGAAGACTACCACAGAATTCTTCAGCATAACCTCAAAACATCAGCTAGATGTTTGAAACTTTTAAACATTTGGGTGCTCCAACAGGACAATGACCCCAGACACATTAAAGCTGCTTGTGGAATGGATAAAACAGGCTATTATTAAGCTTTTGGAAAGTCCTGATTGAAATGTGGACTGTGCTTAAAAGTCTGCAAGAAAACCAAAAAATTTAACTGAGCTTTATCAATTTTGCCAAGAAACGTAGTTAAATATCCAACATATATTCTGGCAGAAGCTTGTTGATGGCTACCAAAAGCAGCTAGGTAAGGTGCAACTTGTATATTGTATGTATAATTTTGACTTTTGATTTCAGAAAAGCCCCCAACATTAAACATTGTGCACCAAATTATTGTTCTTTTTATGTTGAAGATGTGTGTTTTGTATACCTATTCTGCCCCAGAACAAATAATATTGCCAGGACATTCATGTCCATGATGAGTCTATGTAAACTTCCAACTCTAACTGTATACCCACACTTGCTGTTTTACGACTTCATCAAAATGGCCAAACCATCCCATTCCATTAATACCACAGCATCTTGATGATCAAAGAAACAGAGAGAAGTGCAAGGGCAAGGGCAGCATAATAAAAAGACAAAAGTACAGTGGGCTCAAGCACAAGAAACCAACACTCAGGTACCATGACTCTACGTGCAGGCAGATCATATACTAAGCACCATACAGCCACAAGATGCAGCTAGTCAAGAAATAAAGAGACATTTGTCAGCCAACTGAGAAGCATTAACCTTTTCAATTAAGTGATGTTGAATCATAGTCCTCCACAAAATCCTATAGATCAGTGCAGTGGTCCAGCAAAGGGTCCAATTTAGGTGGCTCTAGCTACCAGAGCACATGCAAAGGCAAAAGCTGCCCAAGTTCAACTGGCTTTCGTGGAAAAGTTACTTCGCTGAAGTTAATGTGATGAAACAGACAGCTGACCTTGAAGCCAGTCTCCACATTCTTCAAAGCCAAAGGGCTGCTGCCACTGCTGAGACCGAAGCTGCAGCTTATGAGGAAAAAACAGGAAGAAACACCATGAACCACATGTCCCAGACAAGCCTCACAGCCCAGTTGAGTGTACAAAGGACTATATCCATCAACATTTAAGGCTGTTCTGCAAAGAGTCACCAATGAAATAGATGCCAATGGACTCCCCCAAATCATTCAAAGATTGTGACACTGAACCATCTACTCACTAAGTCACAAATGCACTGACTTCTGTACAGGAGAACCAACAGGAGGTCTGTAACCAAGATTTACCTGCAGAGACCAGCAGTTCACCAATCCTGGCAGGGCCACAAGATGCATGAGACCTTGGTAGATATACATAAAGTTCCAATCATGACTTGAATCTGTTAGCTACAGAATAATTGGATTTGTTGCTCAAGTGGCTAGGAGCTGTGCCAGCAGAACAGGTGAGGAAAATTCACTCAGTGCACATCCACAATCCATCAGCAGGCTTCAACATTGTGAGCAAAGACTATTATGGGACACTAGATATGAACATGCAGTGCTTAAGAAGACTGGAGATTGTCCAAAGCTACTCATCAAAGAGAGATCTGGGTGACATCCTGCTTGAACTGAAGTGCACTAAATAGGAAGGATAGGTCTTGTGTATTTGGATGCAGCTTATGGTGTAAACCTAGTAATGAAGATGCTACCTTTCAGTCTACAAGAGAAATGGGTAACCTGGGGATCCACAAACAAGGAGAACTATGGGGTGTCAATTCCCACATTCCCTCTCTTTTCATGCTCCTAGCTTCACTTTTACCACCTCCAAAAGTGCCTTCAAGAATGTAAAAAGCCACAAATTAAAAAATGACTCATGGACTGTGCACAAGTAAACTTAGAGAAGAACTCAAAGCATATATGAAAGAGAATCTGCTTCAGGTGTTGTGGCTCAACTCAGCACATGGTTAAAGACTGCAAAGTGACAATAAAGTGCTTCAAGTGCAAACACAGAGTGTGCTGTAGCTGACAAAGTGGAAGCAGGGAGCATGGTTAATATACATCTGTGGGAATCCATATAGCCCATACTCATGTGCCAAGATCTGTTTTATTAAAGCATATCCTACAGGGAGAAAGAAGAAAGCAGTCAAGTGTGCAGTGCTTGTTGAGGAAAGTAGCAAGTCATTTGCAAAACAGAGTTCTTTAATCTCTTTGAAATCAAGGCTAGCCCAGTTCCACACACACTAAAAACCTGCCCAGGCAGGAGAGTTAGGAACTTCATGCTTGAGTTAATTGATGGAGAAACTACAGCTTTCTCTCCCCACATTAATTGTGTGTGATCACCCCACCTACAGCCAGTTGCCATTGCTTGAGTTGGGCTGGGTCATCTTGGGTGAAACTTGTTTGGGAGCAGTTCACAAACCAGCAGAAGTCAATGTCTATAAAGCACATGTGTTGCAAAACAGTCAAACATTCTTTCTTAGTCCTTGTCTAATTAGCAACCAGATACAGAAAGACAGTGGAGTGTCCAGCATCATAGCTCCCCCTCCTTTGCCTGTGATAAAGAGGCAGGCCACATTGTGAGATGCTACACAACAGGCTGGCCTCACCTAATCAAACCCCATCCCTCCATGGTGTGGTCTCATGTTCAGCTTGATCAGTGCTTCTAGTGCATGATATTAAGTCATTTTTCCTCTGTATTTATCAATAGTTTTACCTGTGATAAGTGTATGTAAGTAAGCTCTCTGATGAAGAAGAATGCAGCATTAGACGTGCACATCCAGATTCTAGAGAGGGTTAGTGAAAGTGAGAGAAATGTAGTTTCTGCAAGGGAAAGTCTGGATGCCTTAGGCAGAGTTAGCAATCCCCAACTACGGCATCAAAGCCCTCACATTGGGGCAAATGGGTGACGACTCAGCGGCATAATCGCAAAGAAAAGGTAATGATAGGGCTCACCCATGGGGGTACCACTCCTCTTCTCATGTTCAACAGGCTTGAGTGAAGCACCCACTGAGAACCCTGAAGGAGACTCTATCTTACAGCATGTCAAATGATCTAGGCCTTTAGGAGCACCAGCATCCTTATTTAGGTGTATACTGGGAGCCAGGTTGCCAGATATACACTATATTACCAAAAGTATTCACTTACCCATCCAAATCATTGAATTCAGGTGTTCCAATCACTTCCATGGCCACAGGTGTATAAAGTCAAGCACCTAGGCATGCAGACTGCTTCTACAAACATTTATGAAAGAATGGGTCACTCTCAGGAGCTCAGTGAATTCCAGAGTGGTACTCTAATAGAATGCTACCTGTGTAATAAGTCCTGTCATGAAATTTCCTCACTACTGAATATTCCACAGTCAACTGTCAGTGGTATTGTAACAAAGTGGAAGCTACTGGGAATGACAGAAACTCAGCCACGAAGTGGTAGGCCACATAAAATGACAGAGTGGGGTCAGCAGATGCTGAGGGGCATAGTTCGCAAAGGTTGCCAACTTTTTGCAGAGTCAATCGCTACAGTCCTCCAAACTAAATGTGGCCTTCAGATTAGCTCAAGAACAAGGCATAGAGAGCTTCATGGAATGGGTTTCCATGGTCGAGCAGCTGCATCCGAGCCTTACATCACCATGGGCAATGCAAAGCTGGATGCAGTGGTGTAAAGAGCAGTGGAGACATGTTCTCTGGAGTGACAAATCACGCTTCTCCTTCTGGCAATCTGATGGACGAGTCTGGGTTTGGTGGTTGCCAGAAGAACAGTACTTGTCTGACTGCATTGTGCCAAGTGTAATTGGAGAGAGGATTATGGTGTGGGGTTGTTTTTCAGCAGTTGGGATCGGCCCCTTAGTTCCAGTGAAAGGAACTCTTAACACTAGCATGGCTGGGATTTCTTGATCCTGAGGACATCACCCCTCCTTCTTGCCAACAATTAGAGGGCCATCAGCCAACTTTTGCTATGTAAATTAATGAGAGAGGACCATTGAGGCGGCAACTGAGAGAGGAGCATTGAGGCTGCATACACAAAGCAGTTGAAACGTCTTTTACAGAACGCATATAATAATATTTTAATATTTTGGTTATGAGTAAGTGTTTGATTGTCAAAATATATTGTTACCCAATATTTTTTTACAATAAGAACATTTGCTAGGAGTCGAAATCAAACTGTAGATGTAGATGTTTGACTTTATTGCTGGATACAGCGAAATTACCGTTGTACGTGTCCGCGAAATATAATATTTGAAGCACGTCTTGAATATGCTTATGAAACTTACAATACAGATAAATATGCTTTGCCTAGTTGTGCATTTGCTTTTGCCTAGACTTCGACTTCGACTTCAGTATTGTAGATGCTTTCGGTAAATGTGGGGGTCGGTGCTCCAAATGCAAGACAATGGGGGCTAATCACTTCACATCAGGGGAGTGGGCTACGGAGTGGCCAAGCTGCCTTACAAAAATTTCCATAGCTTTGGCCATGTTAGTGTTAATGCTTCAGCATACCAAGAGATTTTGGACAATTTCATGCTCCCAACTTTGTGGGAACAGTTTGGGGGTGGCCCCTTCCTATTCCAACATGACTGCACAACAGTGCACAAAGCAAGGTCCATAAAGACATGGATGAGAGAGTTTGGTGTGGAAGAACTTGACTGGCCTGGACAGAGTCCTGACCTCAACCCGACAGAACACCTTTGGGATGAATTAAAATGGAGACTGCAAGCCAGGCCTTCTCGTCCAACATCAGTGTCTGACCTCACAAATGCACTTCTGGAAGAATGGCCAAAGATTCCCATAAACACACTCCTAAACCTTGTGGAAAGTCTTCCCAGAAGAGTTGAAGCTGTTATAGCTGCAAAGCGTGGGCCGACATCATATTAAACCCTATGGATTAAGAATGGGATGTCACGCAAGTTCATATGCGTGTTTTGGCAATATAGCGTAGCAGGTAATCTTAAGGTCTTAATTAAGCATAGGTTCTCTAAGGTAGTGTTTCATGTAGGAGCTAATTATATACCCTTCATCAGTCAGAGATTACTAAGAGTAATGTTGTAGAGATGTGTGAATTAGCAAAGGCAATATCTGATGCACTAATATGCTCTGGATGCAATGTGTCGACATAGCTTACAGCAGGCTGCTGGATGTCCAGGTGGTTCTCTGAGAACAGTGTGGGCTTTATAGATAACTGGAGCAACTCTGAGGGCAAGGCTGGACTCTTAGGATGGGACAGTATCCATTCCACTCGGGAAGGTGCTGCTCTCATTTCTTGCAGCATAGCTAATAGTCTCAGAACTAGTCAATTGGTGGAGCAGACAAACAGGCTAAACAGACTGTGTGCTAACTACATTGAGTCGTCACTCAGGTTCCACCATATTGAGACTGTGTATGTTCCCTGAGTTAAACAAAAATCTAGAAATACTCGGAAAGGTTGTTTGAATAATCTAATTAACAGAAAATTATATCATATTAAATGCACACCCAGCACCTTTGATCCGAAGCTAGAACTGTAAAATATAGGGTCTCTTAAATTTAATAAAACGATTACTGATTACTGAATTTAATGTACTGTGCTTAACAGAAACATGGATTAAACCAAATTAGTATGTAGCATTAAATGAAGCTAGTCATCCGGTATACAGTTAGATGCATCAGCCTTGTCTAATTGGCAGAGAATGAGGCATTGCAGCTATTTTAATGATAATCTAGGTGTTGCACAAAAAAATGGACATGAATTCAATGCACTTGAAGATTTTTATATGAAAATAACATATGTAGCCTCAAAAAATATGTCTGTCCAGATGATTCCTCTAATTATTTGTCTCCAGGGCTGCTGAATTTGCAGACCACATCTCAAAACAAAACATTTTAATAATCCACAAGACCTTCTGAGAGCAGTGTTTGTCCATTTTGTGTCCGGTGTATGTGTCCTCAGTAAGGGTTAATAATAAAGTAACTTGTATATTAGAATGGTGTCAAACTAAATTGGTAGTAATTCAAATAGCATGGAAGGGGCTTTAGAAAAGCCCTTAGTGCTGCTAGATCAACATATCTCTGCACTCTAATAGATGCTAATAAAAAAATGCTAATTTAATCCTGTAGCAAGATTAACTAGGAATAAGACCACAGAAGCATGAGCACCATCACTATGGACTAGTAGTAGCAATGACTTCATGATTTTTTTCAATGACAAAATTGAAAATGTCAGGCAAATTTATAAAATGCAATTAGATTTAAAGCCAGACAATCTGATAACCATGTAGAAGACATTATAACCATATCAGATCAGTGATTCGAAGGTTTTATTCCCCTTTGAGAGACTGAAGTAATTTCACTAATTTTTCTCATCAAAATTGTCAGCTTGTGTACTAGATCCCTTACCAACATCCTTCTTTAAACAGAAACAATTGAAACTCTTCTAAAAATAATCAGTTCTTCCCTTAGCATTGACTAGGTACCTAAAAAAACTGGATATCTTCCTTCTACCTGTGTACCTGTGCTAGGAACATGGGCAGCTAGAAGTAAGCTTTTTGATTACATAGTAATTCTGGATTGTCTTGTGCAGCTGTAGGAGATCTTGGTGTGATTGCTGACTCCAGTCGTTTATTTGAAGTTAACGAAGATAATATTACTAAGGCAGCCTTCACTCATCTTAGAAATATTGCTAAAATAAAAAATATAATGTCACTGCATGATGTAGAAATACTAGTTCATGCTTTTGTTACCTCTAGGTTGGATTATTGTAATACCTTGCTACCTGGATATTCCAGTAGGTGCATAAATAAGCTCCAGTTAGTTCAGAATGCAGCAGCCAGAGTCCTTACTAAAAAGATATGACCACGCTCCTGAGTGGGGCAAAGGCAATGCGTTCGCCCTATCATCCGGAGATCGGCAGTTTGAATCCGGGTGATGCTATAGCTGCCCGTAGCTGGGAGCTCAGAGAGCAAGACTGGCCATGCTCTCAGGGTCGGAGGGGCAGCATACGCGACACTGTCCAATCACGGGCGTCTGTCATGCATACAAAAGGTGGGTGGGAGCGCTTTCCTCCGAGTGCGTTAGACTGCTCCCGAAAGTTGCATGAGCAGCAGCTCGAAAAGAGGCGGGTTTTCGGAGGAAGCACATGATGGCTTCGCCCTCCCTGACTGGCAGCTCGTCGTGTGACATGGGGGAATTGGTACTGACTAAATTAGGAAGAAAATTGGGAAAAAAAAAAAAAAAAAGATATGACCACATCACCCCTACATTATCCACACAGAATTGACATTTGCATTGGCACATTTGCATTAATTATAAAATGCTACTAATAACCTATAAAGCACTGAATTGTCTTGCACCCCAGTAACTGAGCAAACGTCTATTCTGTTATGCTCCACCATGCCTAATTCAATCAAAGGTGCAGGTTCTTTGTTGGTACCTCAAATAATGAAGGCTACAGCAGGGGGCAGTAGAGAAATCTTCCATGGAACAGGACCCTGTCCCATGTAGATTCTAACCTAATGAACACATGATGATTTGTGGTTGCAGGTTATTATACACTAAACATAATTATGTATATTACAAGGATGAGTCAAAAATTATTTGCACTCTGGCTGTAGAATTTATTTTAATCAACTTTTAATCAACATTTCCGTATTTCCTCAATAAAAAATGCTTTAGGCTGAGCTGCGAGCCACAAATGCACTGCTGTCGTCACCTCTTCATCAGACATGAATCTTCATCCTCGTAGGGCTGCTTTAAGGGGATCAAACAGGTGACAGTCTGATGGGGTAAGACAGGACTATAGGGAGCATGCTGATAAGATGGTGAGACCAACATAAGTTTTAATATAACCGGAGTGCGGATAATTTTTGAATGTATATTCTAATCCATAAATATGACCACTATATTCCACTGCTAAAAGATCCCCCTAAATCCTACACACTGCACATTTAACACTGCTGTAGTGGCATAAGAGTATTATAACAAGTGAGGAGATAGAAACCAAGCATTCCATAGAAACTATTTTTATTTGAAGTTATACATTAGGTTAATAGATGCAGCTTTGTATGTGCTGCCACCTAATGGACATTTAGGTAACTGCTAATGCAAAATATTGGCTTCTAGGTACAAGGAAGTTCTTCAGTTGGCCACCGTACAGACCCATTCCAAAAAATTTGAATATCATGGAAAAGTTGATTAATTTCCACTTTCATAGATTATAGGTTCAGGGCCCACAATTTAAACGATTTCAAGTATTTATTTGTTTTACATAATTTGTATGTAAAACTTCCAGCTCATAAAAACCACGAAAACAGGAATAAAAAAAAAAAATTAGAATACTGTGGAGAAATCAGCCCAAACTACTTCTCAGTTTTAGCAGAAAAAAAAGAAATTAGGATCACATCAAATCAATCAAAATATGATACTTTCAAAACGATATGTCATTTGAGGCAATCGGCCTGTGGCATTGCCTGGGAGTTATGGAAGCCCAGATTTCCTTGATGCTTGCTGTCAGCTCTTCT
>JAOUQY010000009.1:6442745-6455411 GCA_028566355.1 Doras micropoeus | reverse complement strand
ACACCATACTAATAAATTATTGTGGTCTAAAATGACAGGTGTTTCAGTTTCATTGTCTAACCCCTGTACATCAGCATAAGTACTCAAGCACCACTGTTACTTTGCCCAGTGATTTTAAATAACATAACTATTATGATTCAGAAACATCCATTTGCCTTTATTATTGCCAATATTTCTGCTGTTCCAGTGCTTATTGTTCTGCATATTATGTGAGAGTCAGAGATCCCACTGTAATATGTTTTCATTAAACTGCTAGTTATGTACCATGCTATCCAGTTAGCTAACTAGTTAGGTGATATGGTTACAAAGAAAACAGACTGTACAATTCACAAAGGAAACTGTCAGTAACAACGGACCTCATTTATAAACCACTGCGTAAAGTTTTGTATAAATGTTTTTTGTAAGCGAACAGAAATATTTGATACTTTTACAAAAGTTTAGGTATTGCTGATTTTCTTTATCCTCACATGTCCATTTAGGAATGCAAAGAACTTCTGAACTACATGGTGATTGTTATGGTGTTGTGTAACAGCATGTGGTGTGAGCAGGGTTGCAGTTTAGGGCTTGTTTGTCCCAGAAAGGATGATGTATCGTTAAGCGAACAAAGAGTGCGTGTGTGGCAGACAAGAAAGTCACCAAACAGTTCTGAACAAAAATCGAGCGCCATCACAGTGCAGTGTGGGGGAAAATGACAACCTAAAATGGCTGAACTGCAACCAAAGTACCAAACAATAATGGAACAAATAATTCCTTCAAAGACTTCAAAGACTCAAATCTTTATCTCAAAATCACATTTTCTTTTTCTTTTTATCCTTCTGTTTAGTTTTGTATTCCTTGCCATGGTTATCCTTAATATATTTTCTCTTTAAATCTAAATCCATTTTCTTTCTTTCTCTTCTTCCCTCCTTCCTGTTATATGGCACAGCATTATGTCCACACACAGGGTGAGGTATTCAGGAGGCATTCAAGAGGCGTGGCCATTTGCTACACGTTTAAGCTTATTACCTGTGATAAAAGCCTGTGTAGGTTATCGTCGGTTTACCTGAGGGAGTACTCTGTGTACTGAGAGAGTACTCGCAAATAGATAGATCACAGAACTCCATCAAATGACAACTAAACAGTGAAAAGGTGCCTCCTAAGGAGACTCCTAATCTTTCAATAATACAGCTCAGCCAGCTCAGTGCATCACCTACTACAGACAGAGTCAACCTACTATTATAAGGTGCCCACTGTTTTTGAATATCTATTCTTATTTGCTAGTCTTAACATATGGATTTGTTTAAGACTACTTTCTTTTAATATGTAACCACTTTTCACATGGAACAGCTAAGTTTCCAAAAGGTTTCATTAAATTGCTGTGTGCACTTGAAATAAAGAAATAAGCTATTTAAACTAAATGTCATATAAATTTGCAGTAACTCATGCCAATTATATACTTCAAGTCTTATTACTAAAGTTTTACATCAGTGTTTCCTCATATGTAAATTTACACAGACTCAGGAGTTGCCCTGGAATACAAACAATTATCTGAACTAAAAGAACTTCCATGAATATCACATTTCTTGTGCAAATGAATAATTTATTCTTATTCAATAATTTCATACCCAGCTTGATAAATCAGGTCCATTGTGCTTCCTGCCTCATTTCACTGTATTCTACTGTTGAACTGTTTTCTTCCTCTTTCCCTTGTGCTACAAATGACTGTTCATAAGCACTTCTGAGTTGTGAGCAGAAGGTGAAAAGGGCATATTAAACAACCGGAACCCATCTGTGGGTCCAGATTTACATTCCTCACTCCTGTAACTACAAGCCCTTTTACTATTAATGTCAGTATATTTTCTGAATCATTTATAGTAGCTGCTAAATAATATGAATAAGATAAATAAGTGAATAAGACAGGACTGACTATAAATGTCTAAACTCCAGTACATCAGCATTCCTACTTTGTTGTCTGCCATAGTTGCTGTGGTAGGAATACGAGTTCAAGGTCTTCTTCATGCGATCAATGGTATCAGTAAGCAGCAAACCTCAGTGTGTTAGATAATGTGTAAGCAGGAAGGATTTTCAGGTTAGATTACATGTAACATCAGTAGGAGCCTTTTTGAGAAGCTGATACTGTACTGTTCCGTACATGCTCATACGAGGATTACAGAATGTAAGTACATGTAATGTACTGCAAACACTGAATATCTTATGTCTTCCCAATGTTCAGTGGAGGCGACAAGGTTTGATCTTGTGCCCACACACACGCCTTCAGCTCAACTGGCGCTTTATCAAGGACAAAAGTCAAGCAGCCCGTCACTGATGTTGAGGAAGAGACGGTAGGAAGGGGTGAGGGGGTGCTGCTATAGCTAGCAGAAACAGGCAGCACACATCCATCTATTCAGAGTGAGTAAGAGACTGTAATCGCAGCCAGTGCCTTTTAAGTGCTTCGTATTTGTCTTATAATGACAGGCACAACAGCTCCTAAGCCAATCTGCACACTGGAGCATACCAAATCACTAGGGGTGATATGATCTGAACACAGTGTTTGGAAGATTAAAAATAGCCATGGCTTTGAAATTCAGTCCTGAGCAAAGCACAGACACCAACCTGGTGCCACGCGATGATGTATCGTTATTCAGAAAACCCAAGCTGAATAATATTCACAGACGGAAGACCTATTGATCATGTATGAGAAAAGATCAGTGATTAATAAACAGTGAAAAAGTTCATTATGATGCGAGCTTGCCTGTATAGTAATTGGATTTATGGATTAATGGAGGCCACGCTGCATTATTATTCAGTAAATGCGATCTATCTCATGCATAGTTTCTGGAAGGTGAAAGACGAATAACACTTCCTACGTTAGATTTGAGACTGGAATCTTGTCAAGTTGTTGCCGAGCCAAAACATGACTAACACCACAAATCTGGATCTTAACGTGGCTTAAGAAATGTTAATTGGATTATTATTCTATAAATAGGTCACGCTTACACTATACGACTCACTGATCTGATCTGCTGTGTGTCCTGCACACATCCACACACTCGTCCTCACATGAACCAGCAGTGTCTCTGACCTTCATATGTGTATTTAAAATGTGTATTTACTGTAATGTTTGGTGTAACATAGGGTCATAAGGCCCAAAAACACATACTTTCCATAGCTTTTGGAAGAATGGTGTTCATGTGTCCAGTACAGATCCAGAGACTTGTAGAAACTAGACGAGACGAAGCTCTTCTGGTGGCCAAGGCACTCTTTATTTTTATATGTATTGCCATTTGCAGATGATACATATTTAAACCTTCAACAAAATCTTCACATGAATATGAAGCCCGTTTTTATAAAGCCCTTTTTTATAACACGGAAGACATTTGTGAGTCCTGTTTAATAATTTAATTATTCTCTCTAGCGTTTCACTCTTTTTTTTCGTTTCATGCTTTTTTTCCCCAAGTCTTCCTTTTTTCCTGTCTTCTCTTATCCGGTTGTGTCTTTTAATATTCTCTGTTGTTTTATTCTTTCATTAGTTTTATTAGAAATAAATTAATTAAATTTAGCCATTAATTAGAAATTTCATTTCTTTTGTATTTGATTTCAGTGCTGTTGGATTTGGATGCTGGTGGATGTGATTGTGAGGAAAAAACCGAACAATCATTTAAAAAAAATATGCAAGGTCAATTTATCAGGGGAAAGCACAGAAAGGAACGAACGGTGTCAAAAGCAGAAAGACAAAAAGTATGTGAGAAAGCGGTCTGTGAATACACTGAGTGATTATCAGTAAACAGGAAGCATGTGAGTTCAGGTGAATCTGAGAGTCGTAATGTCAGAACTAAATATTTGAATGAATGAATGAAAGTTACATTTATATAGTGCCTTTCTCAAACCCAAGGATGCTTTACAGTCAACATACAACTTTAACACCGATCACAGAGAAGCAGCAGCCAATTGCGCACAGCGTACTCTCAACCGGAGACCACGGCCCCCTGGGGGACTGAACAGGGTGCAGGGAAGGGATAAAGAACAACACCCAGGACAGAGCACCATCCACCAATGGGTGGCAGACAGGATTATAGGGCAATTTTGTATACATCCAATTCACCTAACTTTGCATGTCTTTGGACTGTGGGAGGAAACCGGAGTACCCGGAGTAAACCCACGCAGACACGGGGAGGGCATGCAGACTCCACACAGAAAGGACCCAGATCGCCCCACCTGGGGACCAAACCCAGTACCTTCTTGCTGTGAGGTAACACCACTACCCACCAAGCCACTGGTGCTAAATGGATAGCTAGTAGACAAATATCATAATGCTGCATAGTGCCTAGGAGTGCATGACTTTGGTGTCTATATATGCACATCACTAGCAAATTAAAGTGAAATTCAACATAGTGGAATCATTTTACTGAACTACCTGAAATGCCAATTATGAGTATACAAATTGAATGATTTCCATCATTATTGTTATTCGTATCATGATATTGGCTCGTCCTAGTCTAAAAACCCATTTCAGAATCATAAAAGTGAAAAATACACAATGCCACAAATTACAGCAACAGCGTCCTATCAATTTATTACACAAGAAGTATCTGGCGAAGAATGCATCACATTTTAATCCTGAAATATTTAATGCCTTGGAAGTGCCTTTACAGAATACTGACTCGCTTTGGTCTACTTTCCTAACTCTTCACCTTGTGCTCTTCCTCATACTGATTTTCATTTTGCAGTTTTCTAGACTCAGATTAAAGTCCTTGACAAACAGATTCACTATGCAGAATCCCCCGCTGACTGTTTAATATAGAGCAAGACATGGCTTAATCTGTGTCTGGGAAACTGGCCCAAAATAACAAACGCCTCTTTGCACCAGAACTTCGGTACAGTATCACAGACTGGTCTTTAGTCTTGTGTGATGGATTGCACTGAGTGTTGCACAAGTGGCATCATAGCAGATTAAACAGCATTCATTTCTCTGCCACAGAGCCATGTAGAAGCTAAAGTGAGATTTATTGTACTGTTTGGGAAAAAAAACCTGCGTGGCTAGAGCTGCTACTCAGACTAATGTTCATTAATGCTAAAACCTGGAGAGGCTTGGGATGCACTGTGTGCCATTCAGCACAATAAGTGCAAACATTATTTCTCAATGATCCCTTAATTTGTAGTAATAACATAAGACAAGGCGGAAATGGATTCTGCTTCAATAATCTGGATAACTGTTGCTCATGTTTGGCTTTGCTGAATTCAATTTAATGGGTGATGATGCTAACCAGAAGGATCATAAAAGAGCATTTCTTTTTAGAAGCATATAAAAAAAACCCATAATGTACTGTAGTGCTTGAATAAAGCCTTTATTATAATAGCCTTTATAAACCCAGCATATCAGAACTAATTATGGATTTTGAAATGATGAAATATGAACGATGTTCAAATGCTCTGTTTATAACAGTGTCTCAAATGATTAAATAGCTCTAATCAAACTCTAACAAAATGAAAAGCCACTGGGGGCATGTCACAGTCCCAGGACACCCAAACAGCTTTTCCCAGACTGTCCCAGGATTCTGCCCTAAAATAATCATCCAAATGACAGATAGATGGAAAATCTATAAATACCTTCCTTTCCTAAGAGGAGAATTCAGAGAAACTGAGACTGCACATTATTTAGTAACTGCTACATTTCGGTAGCACTTTGGTATGGACTTTGAAAAGAAACTTTAGGCTACCTTAGAATAGCTATTCCTGACAGTTATATGATGGCTACTGATCTGGTAGGGTGGAAGAGCTTTCTCAAAGTCACAAAAGAGAAGGCAGCATCATCACTGTGCCATTGCCAAGATTCAAACTCAAGAGCTCACACAGATCATCCACTGTGTCACTATAGAAAAATTTGGGTGCTTTTTTGCTTTGGTTTGCTTTGTAACTGCAGGAAGTATATTTTGTTTTTTTGGGGAGCAGTTTTCAGTAGTTGTGAGCTGCTAAAATATGCTGCAAGGCACACACTGAGCCAAAGGACAGACCTGCAGAAAACCTGCAGAAATTCTATGTCTTCTAGAGATTTCACCAGATGAACAAAAATAGAAAACAAACTCTGGAGGTGATAAAGAAACTGTTTAAAACTAACTGTTTATTTACAGTATATGTTTATCTAGTAACTTCCTGTCTAGTAATTTATTAAGCACCAACTCTGAGCTCCACATGCATGGGTGCTTTTCGTTTTACGTGCACTTGAATTATTTGGTTTGGTAATTTTTTTTCCATATGTCATTCAGTGTATTTCTGACCAATAAATAAAGGAGTTATATGCATGCATTTTCAGCCTTGCCTGCCCCACAGCAAGCATTTTTATTGCTTTGTTTTGGTTTGGTTTCTTCCCATTTAATTAAGCAAATCAAACAACAATGAATACAAATGATCAGACTATCAGTATATCAGTAAATTTAGCATCATTCAATGACAGCAATAATGGGCCAAAACAGTTTTGAGCATGACACAGGGAAAGGGGCTGAGTCCATTATAATTGGAGTTCAAAACAAATATTGATTGGTTCATCTGCGATATTTATTATGAAAAATTACAGCTCCTTTGATGTATTTGTGACGAAGTTAATATGCCGAAGGTTTCACAAACTGATAGTCTGACAGTTCTTTAAATATTTGTTTTTGGTATTCTCCCTCTCACCCCTCACCTGTGCTCCTCTAGAATTCCTTTTGACCCCACAATTGAATTACCTCTAGCATATAGCATTAGGGATCTACAGAGTTTCAAACAAAATTTGAACCTATCTTCCTCTCTTTACTGATCAACTTCTGTGGGTTCAACAGGTGAGCCATGGCAACGGTGAAACCTCTCATGGCGCTCTCGTTAATTAAAAAAAGGTCTGTCACACTTTCACCCTCTTGCTCCCGCAGGTTTTTTTTCCTGTTATCTATTCTTTTGGCCTCAAGAGTGTCTGTGATGTGGAAATACACGGTTGATTCGAAGTTGTCTGAACTCACATTCCCTGTTTCCAAGAGACCTCAAAGTGTGTTCCAATTTGTTCACAAAAGCTACAGGGGTCCATTTAATCCTGATAGGGGGCTTTTCTAGACACAGCCGCTTCCATATCAGAGAAAAAGGAAGAGAAAGACAAGGAAAGAGAATCGAAGGACAAAGAGATGATTTTCTTGTCTTTTATAAGAACTGAGAGGGAAAGAATGGCCTCAGGTAAAGGAAGTTGCAATAATATGTCAAAATGCTCATTTAAAAAGCCAAAGTTTGAGAAAGAGCCTGACAATGAACTCAGGCAGAAAGATTCTGATACCAAGCCAATATTAATTGGTGTTCTGTTTAGAAGGATGACATTCTACATCTTCCCATCATCCCTAAATTGATTTTAAAAAGACTGTATAAGATATCAAGCTCAATGATACAAGCACCATGTTGGGGAATAAATGGCTTTAAATGTCCTTATCTGGAAACTCAGATCACATTTTGCATTCAGATTAAATAGTCAAAAGGAAATAATCAGCAGAAATGCAAAAGTTGTGTATCCATATGCAATTTATGTTCCAAATAGTGTCCTATGTCTGCACTTACTAACCCAGGAGGATAGCAACATCTGTGTCAGAGCTCTTCTTTCTGCCTGTAGCTCCTGACAACTGAAGCTCACTGACAATTCAGGACTTTATTAGACACTCTGCCAGCATGACATTTGGGAGAGGGGGAGGGGGTAGAATATATGCGCTGAGATTTATTTGTGCTAATCCAACAATCAGCATATGTATACATATGCATAGGCAGCAGGAATCAAAAGAGAAGCATGCAAAGCAAAGCACAGAATAACCCATACTCATAGGCAAAGCATGAACAAAAAAGGTCAAAATACCAGAAGTACAACACACAGAAAGCAAGAAACATGTGGTTCAAAAGTACAGTCTAACAAACACAATACTTCACTACAATACAAAAGTCATTTTCTATGCAGAAATGTGCAAACTGATGCAATAAAAAGGACAGAGAATCTGCTCACTGGGACAAACCTAGATCCCTAGACCTGCTGGTGGAGAGAATAATGGTGTGCATACTGATGATCTTTGCAGACTTTGTCCCCTTTATAGTGTGCTTGTCAATATGAGGATTATGCTCAGTAACATGCTGATCTAAACAAGGCTGTAACAAGAAACAACACAACAGTCATATTCAACTACAAGTCCAGCTACCTAAATGTCCTTGCTTGCAAAGGTCTGGATAAGAAAAAAAAAGCATGACAGAATGACGACAGTTACCTCTTAATAGTTAACCATTAAATAAAACACATTTGTTTTCAAAGTGGTTGTGCTTTGTTCTGCTTAAGTACTTCAAGTTACCACTTTTGATCAGAGCAACAGCCTCTGTTTTGAACTTGAAGAGAAGTATAAATGCATACTTCTCTGTTTGTCTTCCCTTCAGTTATCCCAGAGTGGGCAAATAAAAAAATATAAGTTCATACATAAATAAAAATCTAAGAAAAGCCCTTCCTTTTATCCTTAGTTAAATCATTTACATAAGCACATGAGGCTTGGAGCATCTGAGGATCATGCTACAGAAACTGAAAAGGTTTGTGTTTTAAAAACTGGTGAACTATTCATAAGTTAATCGGTTCTGCTAAAGCATTTTTCAAATGCTGGATTTATCCATTATTATAATTTTTTAACCACTTGGTGACCCCTGCTGCATTATTTCATTGTTGTTACTACTACTATCAGACTGTACAACTCACCCATCATCACCCTGGACTTTGACTTTATAATATAAAGTTCTTTATAATAACTGAGGGTTTCTTGACTGTATCTTCTCTTATTGTATATCATGTATCAGTGCATTGAGTACATAAGCAATTAAATACACAGTATAGTACAAAGTATATGTACAGCAAACCACCACACCCTTATGTGCTTTTCATCCCATTCCAGAGTTTATCCCTCCATTGCCACTATAATAGCCTCCATTCAACCAAGAAGGCTTTCCACTAGATTTTGGCTTTGGGTATTTGTGGTCATTTAGCCACAAAAGAATTAGTGGAGCCAGGCACTGATGTTGAGTGAGGGGGCCTGGTGTTCCAGTTCATCCCCAAGGTGGTCTGTTGGGTTGGGGTTAGGGCTCTGTGCAGGCCACTCCACTTCAACCTTGGGAGACCATGTTTTCATGGACCTGCTGGAAGGCGTGGGTCTCCTTAGTGCCAGTGAGGGGAAATCTCAATGCTGGATGCAACTGCATGGTTCCAGCATTGTGATAACAGTTTGGGGAAGAACCACATATGGGTGCGATGGTCAGGTATCTGAGTACATAAGTAAGTATGTTCACAAGCATATGCATAAGCAAAAAAGTGCATAAGTAAGAAAGTAAATAAGCAAGTAATTTGTCTGCCTGTTTGTCTAACTATCTGATTACATAGGTAAGACCAGTTCATATCAGTTAATATTAAAGGCCATTATTTACTCCACAGGGCTCTAAACTTTCCAAAGTATAAATGACTTTCCTTCTCCTTAAGCTTACTCACTTCAGTGCTGCCATGGCAACAGCCAGCAATGCTCTCTGGGATATTATTAATGTTATATTATTGCTCTTTTGAAGTGTTTCACTACTGAAAAAAAGAAGAAATCTATAAAGAACTCTGAAGGAAACATAAGCTCTGGCTTCACTCAATGTCTATGAAATTCGCAGATATAAAAATATTCCCTTTTTTCTGAAGAATGCTGTCATTCTCACTGCAAATTCTAGTACTTAATTCTTAGTACTTATGAGTAAGGTGTGGAGTGTTTGCAGTGCTTGAGGGACTGAAGAGACTCTGTAATGGGTTGTGGAAATAAAAACAACAACAACAACAACTTTCTGATTTAGCTGACATGTCCAAAAAAGGGTTCATGACACAACATGTATACTGCAGGGTAAAGAAACTCTGCAAAAATAACAAATAAAACATGGGGCTTTCAGTGTATGTACGTACATCTCCAGGGCATACTTCAGAACCCATTGTAAACAGACAAAAATAACTCATATTTAAGGGCCAAATCAGGGAAAACCAAAATCAGACCAGTGAGAATCACTGTGTCCGTATCTTCACCCTCATTTTATATTTATTATATAGACTGCTGTATATAGAACACTATATAGGGCAGCAGTGAGAGAGGCACTGGAGCGAATTCAGACAGACAAGCAGTACTCTGGAAGGACATCAACTGAAACTACAGAAATACAGAAATATTAAAAGGGTGCTTTCTGTTAAGTACCTGTTGGATTTAGTAGTCATGAAACAGTATTTTCACTGTTATGTACACTTTGGCATTCTTCCTCACAACTACATATTGATGTGAATAAAATTGCTGTGTTGGAGTTTGCACTAATTAACAGCATAGATTCATTCATTCTCAGTACCTGCCTGGTCAGTGTCACAATGCTTTCATTTAAAATACTACTTGGAAAACAGGACCGACTCAGTTCAGTAGAAAGAAATGCAGGCAGAGACGAAACAAAAATAACTGTGTGAAAGGGACTTCAAATGCAAATCTCTAGGTGAACAAATTATGAACTCAAGTAATGTAGCTTAGGTTGAGGAACTCTCAGAATCAGAGTCACATTTCACAACCCATGATGAAAGTGCTGGCATTTCTAACTCTGGGGTTTGGGGTTTTTTTGGCAGTATTTTGCAGTGTTTCTTGAGGCGTAATGGTAGAGTTCACAGATACTGATATTCCAAGCTCCAAACAGATATAGATAAAGTTGCAGATTGCATTTCACCCATAATGAATTATGATATTATAAAAAAGAAAGAAGATTGTCTACTGAGGATTTAGACAACACTGCATAATGGCTATATAGTTGCACTATACAGTGAACAAGAAGCTTTGTGTCAATCTTTCCTTTAGACATCACTGAAAATGTTTTGTCTAAATTCATTGTCATAGGCTATTTACAGCTGGGGCATTGTTGTTATTGTAGTCCAGTGCCTGTAAGAATTACCAGATCCTGAAGCCCCTCCACAACTTAACACAATGCTAAATTTGATTTAGGGCGAACTAAAAAGGTCTAACTACTGTGTGATTGCCTCATGTCACACACATCACCAGCACTCTCCCTGTGTTAACAATGAAAGTCCTCCCCAGAGAAATCAACAACTCCTTGTGTAAATTACTTCCCATTCAGGCCTACAAATAGCCAAGCCTGTGGAGTGCGTTCATTGTACGCAATGACCATGAGCCTGTGCTGATGGCCCATATCTATGGTTAACATTGATTATCTTGCAGTATTAGTGGGTGAGGAGTGAGCAGCGGGGTGTTGAATTGGGCTATTTGACTGATGAAACGTTTGCTGGCTGGTTAATGGAGTAATAAAACTACCTACAGTCATCCCAATCAGTGAAGCTATTTACTCCCTATGTCCCTGTGGTCAGTGTGAGATGTTTAATGCAGTGCGCAATAAATACTTAGTTCACTGTAGTCTGTGTGTGATGGTCTCTGTAACTGTGAGTCAGACAGACTGTGACGAAGAAACAGAGTGTGTACATTTTTGTGCAAGTGTCAACTGAGCACAAGTAGCCAAGTCGATAAGTAACCAAGTACTCAAGATTTTCAAGCATTTGAGAAGTTTTTCACTGTCACTGTAGCAACAAGTGATTCACCAATATGAAATTGCTAGCCAGTACATACAGTACAGAGTTCTCAGACTTATCTCTGATACAATGCTCCACCATTTCTATAAAATATTTTAAGTGATGTAGGGCAACATGTCATGCTTCATACTTCACAACCCATCTAATCAACAATGAAACTAGACATATTGCATAGCAGTACAGAATATGCATGCTGCAAAAAGGTAGAGAAAGAACAAGAATGAAGTGAAACAAGCATGCCAAATTGCACAACTGTTGGTTGAGATACTGCAATGTGTCATTTGAGGTGCCTTCTATGGAAATTTGGCATGCATCTAAAGAATGTAGTAATGCAGGATGTGAAATTTTAGGAGGTTTGAACCTTTAGATCACAAGATATTGACTAGTGAATTTTGCTCTGAACATTATTTAGGTGGCACTACTCCACAAATGCACCTCCTAGAGGACAACTTGCCATAAAATGTTCATAGGTAACACAGTTTTAAGCCAAAATGTTTTTTGAGCTATTGCCCAAAAAGTGCTTTGAGCCTACCCCCAATTCAGCCTACACCTAGGAAGACAAACCTTATATTCTGTATGAGACATGTGGGGCTACAACGATACCAAGTTTCATGTGCATTGGTGAAGTCTAAGAATATTATATGGTTGAACAAAAACTGGTGAAGAAAAAAAAAGAAGAAAAAAAGAAGAAAGAGAAGAAATAGCAAAAGCTACATTACCACCAACATTACTATAGCAGTCTTAATTAGCTGCCAGGTATTTTTATTACAGAATTTTATGAATTTTGTCAGTGGTTGCTGCAGTTTCCAGCATAATGCTGATTAATGATGCTGAAAAACTGAATTTAAGTTTAACACTGTTAAAATACAACATGAACACAAAATACAAGAGTATATGCTCTGTTTATAATTTGTCAATGAACACATTTTACAGGCTTTATATACAGGGGTTAGACAATGAAACTGAAACACCTGTCATTTTAGTGTAGGCGGTTTCATGGCTAAATTGGACCAGCCTGGTGGCCAATCTTCATTAATTGCACATTGCACCAGTAAGAGCAGAGTGTG
>JAOUQY010000009.1:6392786-6402792 GCA_028566355.1 Doras micropoeus | reverse complement strand
GGCCCTACACCATACTAATAAATTATTGTGGTCTAAAATGACAGGTGTTTCAGTTTCATTGTCCAACCCCTGTACATATAATCATGAAGACAATGAATATCATATTTCATTTATTGTGCTATGAATTAACATTGAACTATTGCTGTGTAACTGAACCACCTCTAAAAATCATATTACACATGTTCTGGCCCTATGAAATATGGCCCGTGAAATATGTGGCTTGACTATACAAAGGTATTCTTAAAGTCAGCAGATATACACATAGCAAACTTGTAATAAAGATAATAAGGGGAAACACTGAAGTGAAGCATTTTAACAACCCCCTAAAAAACACCGTCTGAGTTTAAGTTACTTTTACCATCGCAATATTGTGGAACTTGACACTTAACAAACAAATGTTTCTGACAAAAATCTAAATGTACCACAGAATAATAGTTAATAAGCAATTCAAGCCTTATTAAGTAACCAGTTGTGAGGTCAATGTTCACAAAAGTGCATGATTACAAAAATCATAGTCTATACAACTCATACAATGGATTTAATTGTAGAATTGGTTATTTTGTTAATTAGTATTTTAAACGGGTCTCATTTTTTTTCTTATGCAATTCTGCATTGCACAAGCTTCCTTTCCTTGCAGCACTGTAATTTAGATTGTTAGTGTCTGGCCCATTAATTTGCTGTTCTGTAGCAGTGGTATTGTTTGCTATTTTTTCTCCATTCAACAAAATCATTTTCTGCTTGAATGCAGTGGCTGGACTGAATGAGTGGCTTACATCCGCTTTTGGCTGCACACCATCAGCTATTACTGTGTGTGGGCTTCTATTGCCAGAGCATAGCAGCACGCTGACTGTATAGATGTGGAAACGCAAGTGCTGACTGAACGCAATTGCTCGCTTTGGAAAACACTCTCTTTTATATCCTTCACTTAGCTGCTGGCTAATAAACCATGCTGTTTTGCTGCATAGCAAGTTGCACAGACCAAAAAGAATGGAGCGCTATTATTAAAATGCCAGCATGAGGCATAAATGCTGAAGAGTACCAGAGTTAATACTGTCTGGATAATGCTGCTTGTATACCAACATATTACATATGTTGTATCTGTGATATTAATTGGATAATTCTGTCCACTGAAAGTCTACATTTTTCTGTGAATGTTAAGCCAAGGCATACGTACATCATTTTGGAACAATTTAGAGTAAATTCTTTATCCTGGTTTTGATTAAATAATTACAATTATTTCATTCATTTTTTTTCCCACTGACTGTCTCGTCCTTCTCTTTGGCAGAATGTTAAGAACCTCTCAAAATTTCAGTCATCTCAGTGACTCCTCAGTCGCTAACTACTTCTACACTAATCCACTCACATGCATCATTGTCTGTGATAAACCTGCATTAAAACTTTCCGATCACAAATAATAGCATTCATTTTAAAATCCATCCATCCATTATCTTAATTGCTTATTACTATTCAGAGTCATGGGAGAGCCGGTGCCTAGCCGGCAGCTTAGCGCGCAAGACAGGGTGCCAATCCATCGTAGGGCACACACACTCTGGGCACTTTAGAGACACCAATTAACCTAACATGCACGTCTTTGGACTGTGGGAGGAAACCGGAGTACCTGGAGTAAACCCACGCAGACACACATAAAGGACCCAGACCACTCCACCCAGGGATTGAACCCGGGACCTTAGTTCTGTGTGTAACTGTGATAAACCTTATCATGTGTGATATCAACTGTGATAAACCTTATCAAGTCACAAAGTCACCACGTGATGTCACATTTGATAAACATATGGTTTGAAAAGGCCACTGTTTCCCTTGAACCTTCTCACTGAGATATCTGCCTGATCAGAACTGGTTCCGAATGACAAGAAGAGACCCCACGCAAGGGAATGGAGGGAAATCCAGCTGTGTGTTATGAGAGTCCAAGCTCAGTGGTGAAGTATGATGAGGGACTGGGTTGCCAAAAGCAGGGGGGATGAAAAACGGTGTGTGTGCCAAGGAATGATGCACTTTGTGAAGGACTGGGAGGTAAGTGCCATACTGAGCAAGAGAACAGTGTGTAGCAATCTCACAGACAAAGACGGATAACAAGGTTAGCAAGCTAACGAAGTAATCCAATTTCAAGCTAGTAGAAGTTGCAAATGGCTCTACACTGTATAAAATACACAGATCACAGTCAGGAAGAGGTGAAAAGAGATGACAGAAGATGATACAAGTCACTAGATTTGGATGGCAGGATACCTGTAGCTGCAGGGTTGGTCTCAGATGTGTACAATATAGGAAAAAAGAAGGGAAGTGATGGTCATGTGACAACAGTATTTACACAATGCTATATTATGTGATCACTTGGTGGCTTTGTTGGTGCCCTTGCAATTTGGAGAAGTGAAACATAAGTACAAATTAGTCCTGGTGTAGTAAGTAATTTGTGATACTATAAATATATTAATACTCTTAACAGCATTAGTCCAAGGAACTATAGGTTTGAGATCTCCTTGAGCATCTTCCTTTTTTTAAAATAAAATTGTTGCTGCTATGTCTGCACTTATGGGATTTGACATATTTTGTTTTGACATGACAGCTCCTGGAAGTGCACACTCAGTGACAACATTTTTATTAAAAGTGAACAAGTGTGGTCAAGGAAATTGCCATCATCCATATTCCTTGTGTGTAGTCCTGAATTTGATGTCATTTCAGGATGAAATATAGCTGAAAAATGTATGACACTGGAATATGGTACATTAATTTGCATACATTTTCTAACTCCATTAGGAGGATCACAAAGTTCACAAACTTTTACATGTACATTTTGTACACTTTGCATCTAATCTTGACCAGATTATCATTAAAAACCTAATGTGAATTCATAAGCACATCTACATCCTTATAAGCCTATAGGTTTCATATCACATAAACACACAATTGTTGATTTATAACTGATTAAATGTTTGCTGACTCTGGAACACCTCTGAATTCTGCTGTGATGAGGAAAAAAAACCCATCAGACAACAAAGAAAATCTTGTTTCCATAAACTACAAACATTCGTCTTCTCTGGAGAACTCATGGCCAAACTGTATAACAGATAACAGAAAAAAGAAGCTATTTATTTTGCCGTTACAGGTATTTGTGACCTTTGTTCTCATCCTCTATAGCTGTGTCCCTGACAGGAAGGATATGAATATCTAATTTTACCTGGCCAGAACTGTCCATGACCTTCACTTCAGGCCTCATCAGATGACCCGATCCTCATAATCTGCTTCATAGCAATGAACTAACTTTAGGTTGTAACCTTGATTTAAGGAAAACATGTGAATAGTACCTGGGAGCAAAAACACTTCACTATACATTACAATCTGTGCTACAGGTTTGTCATGGGATGCAGGAGACCACAGGCTGTCCATTGTCTCTGGAAAATAACAGCACTTACAGAGCGGCAGACAGGCCAAACCAATTAAAACATCCCCAAGCAATTTGAAGTGGTTGCGTTTTAAAGCAGCAGGTTTTCTAAACAAACAGAACTGACAGATGCATAATTGCTCAGTCGTTATAAATCAGCCAGACTTCGGTGGAGTCCGAAGTGGAGCTGATTTATAAGAGCAACGCTTGTCATCTCTCCACCAGACTGTGCAGCAAATCAACAACTCCCAGGAACACCATCAAATAACAGCTTGCAGTTATGTTAAGGGAACTGAGAGCTCTGTTTTGGTCCAGCCAGACGTTTCAGCTTCTATGGATACTATGTGACAGCCGTCAATAACAGAAAATGTATAAGAGAGAAATATATTGTCCCTGTACTACGTGTAACCACGGCTGAAGCAAGCTTGCAGGTTTCCTCAATTTCCCATGGATTTTTTTTGTCAGACACAATAATTTGAACAGATTACTGTGATCATTATTCTCTTTTTACTTATAGAAACCATCGTACAATCATTTTGTGGCAGAATATGAATAGAATACAATATGAATGAAAGCTTTAAACCATCTGAGGCTGTTGTTATAACAGACACTTTAATCAGCCTGCAAGCTTGTTCTCTTTTATTTACTTTGTTTTTCCTTCTAATGGGCTCCAAGTGAGGATGCAATGTAGGTGATGTAATCCCTAGTAACTAAAAAAAAACTTCCAAGGCCTACATCATTCTACGAATAGCACAGGGATTTGAAAAGCTCTTTCAAATTTAAGTGATGTTAATATGAAAGAGATGCTTTCCCCTCGACACTGTTAATACAGATTAAACAGATTATTATTATTATTATTATTATTATTATTATTATTATTATTATTATTATTTCAAGACTCGGCCATTTTCAGATGGTTCCCATCAGTGCTTATGACAGTTACTGTGAGGCTTGGCAGATTTGGAAGGCAAGTGGGCGTCCCCAAGTCAAACAAATTTGTTTGATTTGTGTATGTGTTGTGACAAACTAATCTTAGAAGGTTCACTGAGTTCATGTCAGCTTTGCTAGATATGATGTCAAGATGTTAAATTGAGAAAGGGTTTTTGATATCATGCAAGGTGATAAAACGGCAAAACAATGAATTTATATGTCTCACCCTGCAGACAGGAAATGTGTCATAAAATCGCCAGGCATTCCTTGATATGGCTCAAACTTCACAGGTTATTGGACATGATGATTATGATGATATACACATTCCCAGTGTGACACTCTGGTATAGCATCACCATCTGGCAACAGAAAAAGTGGCTTTTTTTTTACTAATCTCAGCTATACTGCTCCTAGATAGTTAATCAGATTTACTTTAGATTTGGTGTACATGAAGCCATATATGTCCTGATTCTATATTACGAAGCAGTTTCTGATATGTTGAACAGCGTAGCCACAGAACAAAGGATGAGTTTGGGTATCGGATTTCTAGGTTGTCTGATGAGTGATAGGATGTTTAACCAATCCAATGACTGAGTAGTTGGTCTAGAGCTGTCTACATAATAACATACCCCTTGAGACACATCTGGACTCCTTAAATTGTGGTGTTGTGTAAATTTGGTGATATCGCTGGAGGTGTGAGGGTCTGCCATTGCAGCTATTATTATTATTATTATTATTATTATTATCCTTCAGAAAACCTTTCAGTACAAGGATGTTTACGCCAGTATAAAAACGATGTTACAGCAAAACAGTTCTGCCCGTGTGCTTATATATTCACTATGGGTTACCCCAACAATTGAGCCTTAGCTTGTGATAAGGAGGGTATTACCTGATTACAACAGGCTTAAATGGTATGTGATGCAGGACATGCCTGGCTGAATAGCAGATTAAAATGCAAATAAGAAATGGAATTAATCGATACGTCAATCAACACAGCTAAAGCAATCATTAGTGGCATCATTAGTTGCACCCAGAAAGCTGACCACAAAAAAAAAAAACAACAAAACACTGAGACGTGTGAGTGCTACGTTACATTACACCTTAACCAAAAAGGAATACCTAAACATGCTGCTGCTCTAAACCTCCACTCTGTAGCAAAGAGTACAGAGTATTTCAAGGCTGATTTAATGTCTGTGTTGAGCCAGGGGTTCAGCTCCAGCAGTTTTGCTTCAACGCCTTCAATGCGAGATAAGAAAACGGAAAAGTCTGGCCCAGGGAATATCAGGTTGGGAATTGATCGAGCTGGAGACGGCATGATCTACAGTCTCATCAGGCTCGAAGATACTCACTGAGTCACTCCCACACTCCCACACGCACATATACATACACACACAGTCATGATGATGCTGTCAAACCGGATGTTAACATTGCCTTCCTGAGGGTGTCACCTTTGTTTCTAAAAGAGCAAGAGATCCTGCAGAGCTAGAAGGCATGAGTCATTTAAGCGGAAGGAGAGAAGAAATAGAAACTCTACGCACAGATATACTGAGATCATGCTGGGACTTTGAGGATAAAGATTTTTTTTTAAACACTGCCTACAATGTAAGATTCCATCATGGCATTTAATCCCCTTACACTTGTAAGCATAATGAAAATCAATTAATATATGGGTGGATTTCATTGTAGCTCAGTTTTGCAGACCGCAGCTTATAATATACCTTGCGTATTTAAAGGAGATAATACTGGAGAGACTGAGGTGAACGAGGTTAATCATCAAAGTGATAATACATTTGCCATCATGTACTTTGAATTATTCCATACTGTTTTCAGTGTTATTGTTGTTTTTTTTCCATACACAGCTTTGGTTATGAAAGTAGAATTAGGCAGCCATTTGCTTTCCTGTCAGCTAAGACTAATATTAAAAAGAGTTGAGCTAAATTACAAGTGGGATAATATAGAGGTGTGTTATTAAGATATTTGATTGTGTAAATATAATCATTTTTAATACCGTATAAATGGTGTTTGTCATTTTTATGTCAAATAAATTTGATACTGTTATTAAACATGGAATGACTGATGGATGGGCGGGACTTAGGTATAGCCTGTCAGTCAGTGAGCAGTGATAAAGGAAAAATGCTCATAGACTTAAGCATTTCTGGTCATTATTATAAGCTGTGTATGTTTTAATTATATACTGTATTACAAAATATAAAAAAAAAAAATTTATTACACACTACAATGTAACTAGATATTGGCAAAGACCACAAAATCAAAAATAAATATAACACGTTTTAGTTTTTTGTAAATATGAGCTGCTGGATATTTCCACAAAGATACTGCTACTTCTCCTGAATTCCCTTTTATAATGCATGGATTCTTGCTTTCAAGTTCTACCTGGTTGACAGATTATTCAATTATAAATATAAAAATTACTTGCAGTCTTATCTAGGTGTCAGACATACAGGGCATATGATGTTTGTTCATACTAATAACCTTCACTGCTACATATATATTAGCTTTTACTGTTTCTTTGATTTATCTGTTGAAGACGGTCGATCCGTCACCTTATCTGTCAGCCCACTGAAGGACATGCATGTTATTCAGTCCTTTCTGCCTGTGCTGCACGTGTAGGATATTGTGAGACATTTGAAGCGTTGCATTTCTAAACTTAAAGTGAGAGGAAAATAGCAGTGAATCAGAATGCTTTTGAAAGCAGCTCTCCCGCTTTGTAGCTTGGCCTTACAGTCAGCTAAGCTGCTGTTCAGGGTGATGTGGAGAGGGAAGAAGGCAGTAATAATGCTCCTAATGGAAGTGAGAGGAGATATTCTAGCTGCAAAGAGTATTAGACACACACCTTTACACACAGCGTTACTATAAGTGAGTGCGCTGCTTCAGAGTAACCTTTTTATTTACAAGGATGTGGTAAATTGGTAAAAAGCACACGCTTTCTTTTCAAGGGCCTAAATTCAAAAGGCTTTGTGGAATGAGGTAACAGCAACTCATGTCTACTTCGACTACTTCATTTTATGCATGTCTTAGCACTCAATCTTATTAAAGCTCTATTACAAATATAACCCTCTGTTACTTCCACATGGGTATGATAGAACAAACGGTTTAATGATTTTAATCATTAAATTACTAAATACAGTCTTTTAGATGAAATGTTGATAAAAAAAGGACAGTGGGATAGCATAACAAAAGGACATAGCCAGGGCACAGAGGATTTTGGAGCTTATCCCCAATTTTAGGCTTAAAATCTTTTCTGTGGTGTCCTTTGTGTAAAAAAAATCATAACCTCTTCACTCTACTCTAGATCAAGATCTAAATATTAAAATGTATAACATTTACAACTCAGACTTGTGACTGTCTTGTCTTGTGGCCGTGCGTGAAAGACAGATAACCGAAGCTAAACTGTCATCTGCCATGTTTGTTTTGATCTGAAGTCGCATTTGCTTAAGAGAAATTCAGCAACATCCCAGATCTGAGAATAATCAGAAAGCGTGGGGTGTTTTATTCTGGGAAAAATCTTTGGAAATATTGTAACGTGTGGGGTTTGATGACTGAAAGTTGATCAAGGAAAAAAAATATCAGGCAGAGATATCTGTGTATCTCTGCCTGACACCCATGATGTCATCTGACATCTGCACTGAATCGCCTACACACTAGGCTACAGCCCTCTCTCTGATGTCAGACCAATATTCAGGATGGGGGTCCATACTGCTGGCACGCATACATACAGATATGCACATGCAAAATCCTCAATGCACAGAGCTCAAGCTGTTGAGAACTGATACAGAGAGAAGAGAGTTACGGGAGAGTGAGAGAGGCAGGCTCACGAGCTGTGCTGCACTCCTATTTGCATTGCATGTCCAATCACCACTCAGGGCTGTCAGCTGTGCTATTGAGCTCCTTGGCAGCCATTCATTCCAAACACACATTACTGTCTCAGCTCACATCAAAGAACGCAGCCTTTTAGAAAGGAAACATATCATGACAATTGACAATTCTACAATGTGTTACACCATTACTGGACAAGCAATTATGCATTTCACTCTTTAAAAAAAAAGCCCTTGAAAAGTTACGGCACATTGCATTCCTTCTCACTTTCAAGGTGAGGAGTTTGAAATGAAAATAAAATATATCCTGCTCTCACTTCTACCTCTGTGTCCAAGAATAAATGGAACAGAGACATGCAGTGCCTTAAATTCACTACACACTTCCGCTGCACTTCTGTGTATTCCACATATAACTGAAAAAGTAGAGCAATACTGAAAATCCTTTTTTTTTCATAAATACGTTGGCTCAATTTCTCTTAAACTTGAACTTAAATACTTTATTCGGAATCAGACCCATCTGTGATGTCACAAACAAGCTCGTTTGAATGATATTGGCCCCTATCCGAATAGCTCCACTTACTCTGTATCTAATCTCCATCCACAGCTTGAGGATCATCTTTGCAATGTTCTCTTCTTTCTATTTCTCACGAGCCCTGCAGATGTGCCAGCTCTGCGTATATCAAACCTAAGAATTAAGCACGGGAAATGCGCTGGCGTCGGCTGTACGGACTAGCACACATCATTATATCGGCTCCCAGCCTCAGATGACACGAGATCTGAGTGGATGAAGTTTATTGGCAAAAACTTGTACGTGTGGGCTAAAAACTGTGACTGCTTTTACAACCTGGGTCAGTACAACCTGGGAGTTTTTACAATTACTTACGACAATGAATTATTTTACAATACTCAGTAATTCAGTTCATGTAAGCCTAAATTTGATACACACTTATCTCTCGGGCATGTAGCAGAGATTACAGCCTAAGTACTGAGATTGAAAGTAACTGGTGACCATCTGTCCACCATACATACATAGATTATGAATGATTTGTTTTGGAATAGTAACTTGTATGCATGTATTGGCACAGGTAAAAATAAAACACAGTGCAATGCCTTAGTATAACTTTCCTGCATCAACTTGAAAAGGTAGTTAAAATATGAGGACAGAACACCAAAGACTTTATTATATTGGGTTAGCTACTACTTTTAGCCTAATCATTGTCTGGGCAGCCATAACACTGAACTGGGCAAGAACACTGGAGCTTTTACTTGGTTGGCCAGCTAATAAATGTAGAATTTGTCCACTATTGTGCATGTACACACATACACACACATACACACACACACACACTCGTATTCCACTACTTTCCATTGACATAACTGTTACTGAACACTTTCCTTATGGAGACCAGCAAAAATGTCCCCGCAAGGTAAAACATATCAGATATTCCTATACAGTTGGGTCCCCACAAACACACATACACACACACTCACACACACAAACTCCCCACGTGGGCCACCATAAAGTCTGATAGAGGATTTCAGCCTTGCCTGAGCTGGTCTTTATTCTAGACTGAGAGTGTATCTGAATTCTGAACATTGGTAGGGAGGTGTTCCAAAGCTCACTGGGAATTTAGCTGTTCTTAGAATTGAGACCTGCTACATGAGACCTGCATATATGATGCACAGAGGGCACTATGGATTCTGAAATGCCAGGAGTAGTTAGATATTAGGGAACTAGGGTTTGGAACTTTGTGTGTCAAAAGAACGAGATAGTAATGATCAGAAAGATCACATGCAAAGATGAAAAAAAGATATTTAATATACATAGAATAAATGTGAATATA
>JAOUQY010000009.1:6165400-6176583 GCA_028566355.1 Doras micropoeus | reverse complement strand
CTGATTTCTTGTCTTTGTAAAGCTGCTTTGAGACAATGTCCATTGTTAAAAGCACTTTAGAAATAAATAAAATTGAAAATTGAATTGAATTGATGTGCCTTTCAAAAATTAGATAGAAAATTACAGAAAAATTACAAAAAAGGAGAGTGATAAAAAGAGAAGAATGAGTGCAATCGCTCTATAATTTGACGTGGCAGGTGGCCCCATGTTCAAGTGTGCCTATTTTCGTGGCTGTAGCTCAGAAATTGACCAAATTACAGCAGTTCAAGTAGATGGGAAATTTTTCACGGAAAACGAGTGTAGTGGAAAAAGGGATGAACATTTCCTTTAGAAATGGCCCGAATAAAACAATCCGAGTTTCACTGTGAAAATCCAGCAGAAATAAACTATATAATAATAATAATAATAATAATCATTGGCATGACAATATAGTTGTGCGATGCTTTGCAATATGCAACCATAATGACAGTACTGAACATACTCTTCATATTCAGCCTTCAAAAAGTAAGACCACCTTGATCTTGATTGCACTTCTTTTGGCAAAAATGAGGCTATGTAGGACTTACTGATGATCTACAGAGACAGTTAGTCATTCATGTCTGACTTTTATCTGTATGAACTATCGTGAATATACCGCTTTTGGCTCTAACTGCTCGCCCTCCCAATCTGCACTGACCTTTTGTGTTAATGACACATCGAGAGGAGGCAGGCCAGCCATTTTTAAGAATAACACCTTTCACGAGATAAAAAGGCAAGGGAGAAAATTAGCCCTTCTTCAGCAATCGAAGACATGGGAATAGAAGGGCGCATCAGTGATGACTGCTACAGGAGGATAGAGACAGACAATGTAGGACAGATATAGAGGCAGGAAAATTGAACTTGACAGCTCACACATTCTGAAAAATTTTGCATGTACTGTAGGCAATCTGCAGAGTCAAATTTAATACTCAGTACAGAACCATAGGCAAAGTATTGATTATGGATATGTACTGAAAAGAGATTCTTAGCCCTGGGAGCTAATGAACTAAAGTCCACATTGACTCAAAATCTATCGATCCATCAA
This sequence comes from Doras micropoeus, assembly GCA_028566355.1. Lineage (NCBI taxonomy): Eukaryota > Metazoa > Chordata > Actinopteri > Siluriformes > Doradidae > Doras > Doras micropoeus. The sequence continues at coordinate 6,175,520 of JAOUQY010000009.1, read as the reverse complement.
TCCATTTATCCATGCAGCCATCTGTCCATCCAAGCATACCTCTATATATCCATGCATCTAACTATTTATTTACCTAATTAATTAAATACAGTTAGCTGCTTGCTGGGTCATTTAAATATATAGACAGATGACATTAAAGTAAACAAATGTTGGAATGATCATTAGACAATATGCATACTGTGTAGTACAATACGCTTTTCTGAGACATAATGAGTACTGTGATATATTTTTCGTTATTTTTTAATTACAGAACTCTGATTGCAAGGAGATGATCTGATAATATGCTTAACATTTACTTTTTATGTACACTGTAAGCAATTGCTGCGATTTTCACAGTAAGATCTTACAGTAAACCACTGTTTCACCATTTTGCATTGTAATACTGTAAGAACATAATGCATCTTGGGCCACCATATGACTACAGCTGTTCACTATGTATTTAGCAGTAAAATATGAGAAAAAAAAAGGTGGTTTGATTTTCCCCTGGAACGAAGAAAAATCCCAGGAATTCACTGCTGTGCACCGGGACCGGCGATATACCGGCAATATACCTTTCAAGCTAGCAAACTTGGCTTGTGTTCATTTTGATGGAGTTTGATGGAGTTTGACCAATCCTAAACAGGAACGATTGTTGAAAACGAATGACAATGACAGTCTTATTTCTTGGTTGGTTTAACTGTGAGCCCTACAGGTAGCTAAATGGCTAGCTAGCTAGCTAGCAACTAGCAACTGTTGACCCTAACCACTGCTTCCACGTTGTAAGCTTTTCAAATGATACAAACAAAAAAATTTTTTTGTCTTATTTTTAACTCAGATAGCATCTGTTGGGGCCATATTGTGTTTTAAATTGAGAAAATATAGCTAGCTAGCTAGAGTAATACAGAACTAATACAGAGTAGCTAGCTAGAGTAATACAGTTTATTAGTTTGAAAATGTTTGAGACCAGTGCAGTAAATCTTCCACTAGCCGTTACCTAACACCACATACAATTTTCTTCTTGCAGGATCATTTACTGGAGGAATTTATGTAATTTCTCATATTGTAGTTTTTTTCTGCAGTTTAGGTAACCAGCATGACTGTGATGAGCTATTTTGATTCGTTGAGGTTTGAAGATCCTTGAAATCAATAATGTACATTTGCAAGTTGTGTAACAATGAGTGTAATACTCTTCTAGCCTTCACCCAGCACATGAGGTAACATAGAAATGCACTGAACCAAACATTTACTTGTGATATCCCAGACTGTTTGTGTTCATTTAGAAGTCATTGCTTTTAAATCTCATTTGTATAGGGATCATAAGGAGTATCAAAAATCTTGCAGGAATTCCCATTTTCAGTTAACAGATTCAAAATTAATTTGTCATACAGAAGGTTGTCAGTTTGAATGCGGGTATTTGAAAGATTTCATTTCTCACTTGAAGGGCCATTTACTAAGGGGCGGACAAACTGTCCTTTCAGAGGACGTGTGAAAACGTTTATCATAACATCCACATTTGCCTCTCATATATCTAGAGTACACAAAAACAGCTCAGTTGAACATCTGCAGGGAAAAGTGCCGGTAAACACAAGTGAAACTGTTAGACCTACTCGGAGCCTTGACACGTCTTTGAGTGACGATGAACCTGAGCACTGTGAGTCAGATGTTTTCCCTGATATGCTTAATGTGGATGAAGCGCTCTTTAAGAAGTTGACACAAGTTTATTTGAAGCTTCCATCAAAGTTGCTGTTATCTGTATCAGTAATTCAGACAGCTTTTGAAGGATTTCAAGAAATCCATGAATCTCATGCATTTGCGAGATTAACTGAGAAACTGTCATTACGTGGAACTGATGACACTACCATCAAAAATGTAATCAAGGAACTTAAAAAAAAGATATTCTTAATACAGGAAATAGGCTTTTACAAACAGATCCAAAAGAGAATTTTCAAAAGCAGCTTCAACTATGTTGAACCGATGCCATTATATTTAGCGTTAAAAAAATCTGGAAGAATTTCTTTTGCCCAATATATCCCTTTAAAAGAAACTCAAATTGCCCTTTTTATATCCGACTCAGTCAGAAAACGCTGTGAGAATGTGCGTCCTTGTGTAACAAACCTTGACGTTCTGCAAGATATTTGGGAGGGACAGGCTTATTGCAGAATGGATTGATTCAGACTGAAGGGACATATCAGCACTGAGACTCTACAAAGATTCGTTTGAGGTGATAAACCCACTGGCTTTTATAAAAATAAGCACTTTTGGGGCAGTTGATGATAGATCTTAAGGAGCTGTAGGATAGTGGTATTATCCTGAAGGAGGGTTGTGTTTGAGGGGTGGTTTGTGTGCCATAGCTGAGGATAATCTAGGTTCTCACAATATTTGAGGCTTTATGGAAAATTTTATGGCAGATTTTGTGACATTGACCGAGAAATGTTTCAGTCACAAACACTGTCAACTGGTACAACAAGAACTGTCCAGTCCTATCAGCAGAATCTACAGGCTCGAGAAATGATTCACAAGGACAAGGCGGTTGGCATCAAATTTGATTCAGTTTTCAAAAAGCTTAGATATTTTCATGTGTGTTAGCCTCATTTACCTCCATGTCTGGGTCATAAGGTCATTGAGGGTGTTGTATCATTAGACTTAGCACTGTATATGAATCACTGATTAACTCAGGAAACGCATTTAACCTACGCATTTAACCTATACAGACACATCAGTCAATGAGAAGTTGTCTGGACATGTGGTGTAAAACTGGTGTCTTTTCAGAGTACTCCCTCTCTTACTTGGGGACAGAATTGAAAATCCAGAAGATAGTACAGTATAGCAGTTGTTTTTGCTTCTGTGACAAACAGCAGGTTACACATATGCACCTATTATTCCAAATCAGATAACATATTCGAAAGTTCTTATTGATGAATATATTGATTTCAGAGCTCACACCTTTCCAGAGCATCCCCTAAAGCCAAAATACCGCTATCTCTGTCATTACCCTGCAGTCATTTTTAAGTTTGGGCCTCTTGTACTTTTGTGTATGTTAAGATTCAAGAAAGCAAGAGAACTTGTGTTAAACAGTGTGTGCAAAAATTTTAGAATTTTAAAAACCTATGTGCAACTCTAGCAGAGAGGCATCAACACCTCCAGGCTGGCAGTATATTTCCTCCTGTGATTCAGATTGACAAGGAAACTGAATTTTATTCCAGTGACTAAAAAAAGAGGCAGCTTCTCCATTTGATTTTGTGTCCAGCGATACAATTGCTGTTAAGGACATAACTGTGAAGGGTACAAAAGGGGGATAATTAATTCACTTGAAGCTTTATTTAACAGACAAAGGACAAAGAAAAGACTTTCAGTGTTTTCAATGATGAACCTAATTCTATTTGTTAAATATAAACAAATTTAGAAATTGATACCTGCAGCACACTCAAAAAAGTTGGAACAGAGGCATGTTTACCACAGGGTCACATCACCTTTTCTTTTAGTTATACTTTTTTTTAGCATTTGGGAATTGAAGATACTAATTGTTGCAGTTTTACAAGTGGAATGTTTGAGCATTCTTGCTGTATATAAGACTTGAGCTGCTCAACAGTCTGCTGTCTGATTCTCCTCTTCATGATGTGCCATACATTTTCAATAGAAGACAGATCTGGACTGCAGGCAGGCCAGTCAAACCACACTGTTGTAACTCATGCAGAAGGAGCCTTGGCACTGTCCTGGGAAAAGACGCCATCTTGACGGCAGCATATGTCTCTCCAAAATAGCAGTATAAGCCTCTGCATCAAAGGTACCTTCACATATATGCAGATCACCCATACCATGGGCGCTGGAGCACCCCCATGCCATCACAGATTGCAGGCATTGCATTGCATTTCCACATGGCCCGAGGGCTCCATGGTCATGGACATTCAGTCAGCAGATGTCTCCTGACTCCCTGAATCTTTTCATGATCTTATGACTTGTGGACGGTGAAAGACCTAAACATTTTGAAATCTTATGCTAAGAAACTTTGTATTTGAAACAAATGACAATACTCTGACAAAGTTTGGCACTAAGTGCCATCCTTGCTTGCAAAGACTAAGTGTTTGGCAGATGCTCCTTTTATCTTATACTTATATATACTTTATCTTAAACACACTGAAAATCTTTTCTTTGTCATTTTATCTGTTAAATAAAGGTTCAAGTGAATTAATAAATTTCAGCTTTCAGTTTTTATTGCATTTTTATATAGTGTCCCAACTTTTCTGGAAATTGGGTTTGTAGTCATTGGAAGGAATGTGGATGGATTGCTAGCAGGAGAAATCAAGCTGATCTTACTGCATTGTTATTCTCGAGTGTATTTTGTTGTAGAGAGATGGCAGGCTGTTCAGCTGGTTCATTTGGGTGTCTGTTTGCTGGAAGCAGCAGCACAGACCTCTATGTTTGTTTGCCTGAAGCAAGAAGATCTTCTTGTTTATTACCCATTACCAGAGTACAAGGTATATAATTTATCAAAAATAATTCTCCATCAATCATTCCCTTCTTTGCAGAATCATGCCTTTGACTACAGAGGAGATAGGAGAGGCAATCTTAGCAGTACTACCAAGCTTGCCAGAACAAAGCCTATCATCTCTACTGGAGAAACCGGCAAGCATAGGAGTGGAATACAAGTTGGATTTGAAGCAGATTAAAGAGGAGGATCTGCAGGAACTCCTCTGACCTACTCAATGTTGCAAACTACTATAAGCTTGGAGCACTGACGGTAATGCACCTAATTGTTTAAATGATTAAAAATTTTGTCAGAAAAGATGCCTTTCATTTTTTGGTATAAGTTAATTAAATTGCAGAAGAAATTAAATGTTTGTATGTAATTATATTAATGTAGAATGCTGTCACTAATGTTTCTCCATCACTGTAATGTTTTCATGTCAAAAATTTGCAGACAGAGACACATCAAGGAGTCCAGGAATGCCTCCTCCACCTCCAGCACGCCAGTCCAGCCAGCAAAAACAACAGGTCTAGCACAGTAGAACGCAGTACTTGGCCTGACAGCTTCAAGGTCCCATGGACCAAGATGTCTCATGGAATAAAAATGGCTGCAGCAGCGTTATTCTCCTAGAGATAGTAGAAAGATGGTTCGAATTGCAATACAAGCTTAATCCAATATGATCAGATTGCCTTACTGTTGCCAAGATGATTGGAAAGCAATATCCCAAAAGATTTGTAGACATTCTGAAGGATGGCACCAGAACTGGGAGTGGTTGTGACTCTCTTGTAAACCAGCAAGATAGCAAGATGCAGAAGGGACAAATGGCAATCCAGTTCATAAGCTAAAAACACTGCAAGAGTACGGATGCATCAGATGACAACCAGATTGTCCTCAATGGGAAACTGAAGCCAGATTAGAAGAGAAGCAGAAGGAAATGAAAGAGCTTTACGGTCGAGCAGGTCCGGCAGGAGCAGACAAAGGGCACTTCATGCAGCTCATAGAGGCAACATACTACCTGCAGCATAACTACCTATCAATGCAAGCCCAGCACCATCAAGAGTGGAGCTGAGAAGTGGCTAGCTGTATCTCTTCACACAGAAGGAACTTTACAATCACTTCAAGCTATTACAGATATCCTTGAAATCCATCCTTGAAAAAGTGAATGAAGCAACTGAGGACAGAGGAAATATGACTGTGCATATAAGCAAGTCAAGGTTTGATGCCACTGAGTCGACCATACTGTGTTGTTGACCATGTGTTGTCCTCCTGCTAATGGCACACTTCAAAGAGAAATCTGATCACTGATTTTACATGATGTGAGTGTTGAGTTGATTGGCATTTATAAATTTAAGATAATAATAATAATAATAATAATAATAATAATAATAATAATCTCTGCTTACAGTGTCAGTTTTTGAGACCAACAGATGTGGAGGTTTCTTTACCAGACTCCCCAAAATTGATTGTTAATGGTAGAGCACCAATGTAGCCATGTGTTTTTTAAACTTTGTTCGGTCTAGTAAATGATGGGTATAGGGGGTCAGGTGGTCTTGTCTCCACATCCCAACTTCGTGGCTGTTCTGGCAGCATTGTTGGTCACATTCTACAATTTCAACCTGAAATACCAAAAAGAGGCTTTGTGCACTCTGGAATTCATCCAAAATTAAACAATTGTGTTATAGTATAGTTTGTGTTTTTAAGCAACCTCATAAACTGGTAGCATGGAGTGGTGCTTCACTCTAATCTAAAAATCAGGAAATAGTTTTCCTTGTGTAGTTGAGAACCTCATAACCTCGCATTTTAAAGCTGCAGTTCATAATATATTTTTAGAAAGATACCGGAGAGCCGTCATGCTGGTGGATGAGTGGATCAAAATATTGAGAATATCATTGGTAGAGATCATAGAAAACATTTCTGTCTGAGAAATTCAGCTCTTTCTTTATGTCATCATATTTTCTATTTTTAACTTATTTTCTCTGTTTTCACAGCAAATTTATGTTCTTGTCAACAAAATATGGGTGTTTTGATTTTTTTTTTTTACTTTTTTCACAGTATTGTTGTGCAAAGTTGAAAAGTGCAGCTTCATAGTAGCTTCAAAGCATGGCAGCTATACATTATAGTGCATTATAGTTCTTTTTTGTGTGACTTTCCAGGTGCTTTGTGAGGATCAACCCGAGCACTGGCTCCAAGAACTGTGGGAAAGTTTGAGAAAGATGTTCCTGTAGTTCTGCTTTAAATTTTGATACTGAATTCCAGTGTGTCTCCTCTCAGGTACATGTTGAAGAGTTGTTACTGTCAAGTGTTTGCAATAATGTCAGTATTTTCACAGCTTTCTCATACTGATTCTATTAGCCCCTCTCACTTAAATATAATGTTTAGTGTAGTATGTTCAAGAAAATTGCCTGTTTCTAAGGTTTAGGCCAGTGATCATCAATCCTCTTCCCAGACATCTACTTTTCTGCAAAATTCAGTACCTGCCTGTATCCATGGCCTGCCTATCCACTGGTTTGTTAGATGAGAGTTGAAATTCTAGATGTCTCCAGGATCAGGGCTGGTGACCCCTGCTCTAGGCTGTATTACATTTGAGTTGTTTACATGTTGTGTATGGTGATTTAACATACTTTTGCTAATTCTGTTACTGGAAGTGATGCATGTGGTTGCATATTTTATTTTGATATTAAAAATGCTTAACTGAACCTAAGCATATATCAGGAAAGGTTTTACAGCATGTTTTTGGCAACTCACCTTGCCAGGTATATATTGTAATGATTGGAATTACATTATTGATTAATATAAAGACTAATTACTAAGACAAACTTACTGTAAAAAGTTAATATTCTTGTAATTTATTTACAGCAAATTACTATTATTATGATGCAGTAATATGGTGTAATTTTTCTCTGTGGTAAATTACTGTTTTTTTTTTTTTTTGCTGGCAAATTTTTTGCCCTCTAACAAGACAAGTGGAATGAAACCATGTTACATAGATGCTCCCAACAGCATAAATTGTTAACTCTCTTTATGTAATCAGTACAGACATCTGGCAACACATTTCACAGGTATGATAACAATAATTTAAAATATCCATGTAAACAATATAGTGAATGCTGAAGTTATGTATTATATTATCAAATAACAGCATATGCCTAATACTCAGCAGACCTCATTATAGCACAAGAGCATTACTGAGTGCTTTTCTCCAAAAACAGTTCTGGGACATTGCCACGGCAAGGCTCCAAACCCCGAGCATGTCCTTTAGCACACATTTAACAGCATGGCATGAACTGTGTACTACACGCCATGCTTTTTCAGAGACCATTGACTGGCAGCAGGAGCCAAGAGTGACGGGGGAAAGCACACTGATGGGAGGAATCATAATTGTTTCTGCATTCTAATTATGGAGATGAAAACTGTGGGTCATAGTAACCAGAAGAGTGTAGTCATGAGAGCAGACGGCATGACCACAATAAAAAAAAACAACACACAAACTACTTTATGATATAGGATAAATGCTGGTTCACTGTATCTCTGTACCTGGTTTGATGCTCTAAATTTAAATACATTGCACATTTTGCTAGTTATCAGGTCTAAACAAGGAACCTTTTGGGTTGCATTTGCATTTATTAGGAAAAAGGCATCAATCACAATCAAGAAAACAATAATTCATTAAACAATTCACTAGCTTGTCACAAATGCAATTAACAATAATGTTCCAAGGCATGACAATCATGACTGAATGAAAGCCACACTGTCTCTTATGCCATTTGCCATGCTGAGAAAACTTTCAATCACAACTACTTATGTGCTTTTATTATATAACTCCTGGTCTAGAGATATACCCAGAAGGACAAACCTACACTTCCAGAAGTTCTACTCAAACACTGACACAGCTCCAAGCCATGTGCGTCATATCACAACGATCCAAGAGAACATGCTGGAAAGGAAATGAATTTTTTGATAGCTAAAATAGTCCAACAACTACCATCCAAAAGAGTATGTAACCATTATACCAATATGTTGGCCTTTACCAAACTGGTGTCACAATCCTGGGAGCATGATTGTCTAGAATCTCTTTGTGTGCTATAGCATTCAAGGGGACATATTATGGAAAATTCACTTTTTTTGCACATACAATTGAGTGACTACCGACCTACAAAGCTTTGACACATGGCAAACCAGTCAGTTCTTTATAGACTATTCCAGAAAACATGGGCGTAAATGCTCTGCTTCAGAATCTGAGCTGTTTGTTTGAAGTAAGTAGAGACAGAATATTGTCTTGTACATCATGTACATCATAAACCCTTGAATATAAAAACGACTCGCTGAAACCAGTTGAGAAATTAAAATGCTATAGTGCTTCTTATCCAGAGAAAACAGCCAGTCTGCATCCAACTAATATGATGATGTACTTTCTATCAGCCAATGCGGCATCTGAGTAATATGCCTATAGGCACACCCCGTGGCTGAAAGGGGGGTGGGGGGAGCAGCGGCTCATTATCAATTAAAGAAACAGGCACAGAAACTGAGCGTTTTAGACAAGATGAAAAGAGATCTGTCTTATTTGATCCATGTGGTACTTTGACCAAAGTATATCACTGACTAGAATATCACAGAATATCACATTAATTTTCAGAAAATGGGTATAATAGGTCCACTTGAAGATTTCCCTTCACTGGAACTAAGAGGCCCAAACCTGTTCCAGTATGACAATACCCCTGTGCACAAAGTGAGCTCCATTAAGACATGGTTTGCCAAGGATGGCTTGTATGAACTCGAGTGGACAGAACACACAAAATCTCAACAACACCTCCTTGTCCAACATCAGTGTCTGATGCTTTTTGGTTTATGGACACAAATTCCCAAAGCCACACTACAAAATCTAATGGAACACCTTAGCACAAATATGCATAAATCTGGACTAAATCTGGAATTGGACATTCAACAAGCACAAACGGATATGATTGGTCAGGTGTCCACAAACAGTACAAATCAATTTAGGTATACATCTGCCCACTGAGTTCCCACAGATCTAATTTTCTGGAAATATATATTTTAAAAGGTGATACATTTGGAATTGACTCAAACTGCATGTGTTAAATCTATTAACTAACTTGTGAAAAACGGTAATAAACACATTGTGGACTCCTACAGGGATATTTTTAGGTCAGGAAACTTTATATCTTGAAAAGGTCAGGATATAAAGTTTCATCGACATGTTGGTGAACTGAAACATACTCTAAACGTATTGTATTAACTGGAATGTTTTTAATAGTTATTTTAAAAAGCCTACGTATTGATATATAAGGTTACATGAGTTGGATCTGCAGTTTTAGGAACATTTTAATGACTATACTAGTGTTACAGTGCTTGCAGAAATGTTCTGTTTGGGCTGGTTTATGTATTCAGTCCTGGTTACAATCTCGGTTAGGCACCCATTGTAAAAGAATTGATTTTTGGTGAGACATGGATGGATGGATGGATGGACGGATGAATGAATGGACGGTGAAATCAATGGGGTAGTTATACAATGCACACCATTAAGACCACAAACCATATCACCTTTCAGTAAAAAAAATCAAGCAAGAAAACTTCATATCAGACATACAGGGGTTAGACAATGAAACTGAAACACCTGTCATTTTAGACAACAATAATTTATTAGTATGGTGTAGGGCC
>JAOUQY010000009.1:6092655-6106482 GCA_028566355.1 Doras micropoeus | reverse complement strand
AAACTGTGCTCTTACCCTGCTAATTGCACATTCACACTCTACTCTTACTGGTGCAATGTGCAATTAATGACGATTCAATTCAATTCAATGACGGTCCAATTTAGCCATGAAACCTGCCACACTAAAATGACAGGTGTTTCAGTTTCATTGTCTAACCCCTGTATATGGTCAGTGGAGCTGATACAATGGATAAAGAGTGTAGATACAAGGAGGTGGTTTTAATGCTATGGCTGATCGGTGTATAATCAGATAAACTCAGATGATTTATGGTCACTGTGCATAAAATGCATTCATTTCAACTTTGGTCATATTGGGTGACATTCAGTGATTGCTCATTTGATCTGCGCCTTCTTATCATCTAGTGTGGGTTTTTAATAGGCTTGAGAACAAAGTACACATATTAGAACATAAACTACACAGAGATTACAAATCAGGTGAAAAAAAAAAATTTGAAATGACCAGGCATTATAGTTTTAGTTACACTATAGTTTAGCTTGCTAGCTGCATCATTACCCCGCAAATGGAAAATAACTTTTGTAAGCAGCACCAAAAATGATACACTGTGGCAGCTCAGAAATGCATGGGGATGAAACTACTTTGTCATCACAGTCTAAGCTAGCCTGTAACGAGCAAAATGATAAGATTATTTCATTATTGAGAGGTATTGCTCTTTTATCTGGTAGTCAGTATTTTTTTGGTACTCAGAAAGTGTTTTATTCAGTACTCAGTGTGCACAATAAAGTTATTTTTGGGAGTTGGAAATACTTTGACCAGTGAGATCTTGCACTTTGGTTTGCTCTCTTTCTTTTGTCTTCTAACAGCTTCCAGCACAGATGGTAACTAAACAATTTCACCTGTTTTTTTTTTTTTGTGTTATGCCCTAGTTTAAATATGCATGCTGCATAAGTAATGTGGCAAACATGCTTTCCTGTTTGCTACATTAGCCTTCTAGCTCCAGTAGAAAGTGTCTATTCCATCGTGTATTAATTCCATTGTGCGTTTTTAGGGATTTATCTCACTTCATCTCTAGCTAAAGAGAGTGATGCAACAGCACTTTCGTTCTTTTGACTGTCCAGCTCTGTCACCTCCTCATTAGTATGCTTTGCTGAAGCAGATTTCAGTTAATATCTCCATCACTATATACACATAAGCACTGGATTTCTCATTAAATGAACTGAATGAATTAAATATCTGTAGAAAATGGTAAGTTAATAAAAGAAGTTCTTGTGCTTTTGTTTGTGGGACCTAACAGTAAAACTGGTCATTATCCTTTATATCCTTTATCCCTGATGTTCCCCTGTGGCATCAGCATTGTGGTACAACTGGTACTGTCTCATGGGATTAATGAAAATACAGCACTAGCTAACAAACTAGCATCACAATCGCTACATACATCACCAATATTTCAATAGAAATATATTAACCGGGTTTCAGTGTAGACTTTTTTTTATGGATTAGTTTATGGATTAAGAGTATTCTGTCAGTAAGCCAAAGGAGAAGATAAAGCAGTCCCTCAAGGATGATCATAATAAGAAATAGAAATTAAAGCGAGTGTGATATGGTTGCATTTTGTCCAATTTCACACAAATGAAATTTTTTTAAATCCCATTTATCACCCCTCTCCAGATCTTCCATTTTCATCCAACATTTGAACTGTTAAAAATATGCAAGTTTTGAGGGCCGTGTTGATTGGACATCCTGATGCACCTCCTTGTTTTGACACCAGAGGGCAGTCATATTATGTTTATTATCTGGAGGCACATGGACCTACCTTGATGAGGTTCTTAGGTTTAGGCACAGTGAAACTAAACTAAAATGAGAGCAAATTAAAGCATGTGGTGTACTATTTTATACTGTGCACAATCTGGCACAGAACAGGCCTTGTTTGTGTATAATTCTGTTTTGGGGATAATGCCATGCAATTTTTTTTTTATTATTTAGAAAGTTGCAGTAAAAGCCTCCTGAAGTGTTGCACTTTTTCAGCAGTTTCAGCCACTGGGTTCCAGTTTTAAAAAAATCCATTTAAGAAATTTCATGCAGTGTCAGAGTAGAAAATTTTGGCTACCTTGGGGTTTGCGACAAGCAATAGGGAGGGGTCGATCCTCCAGGATTTATTCACCCATATAGATATCTCCATCTTTTCAAGCAGATGTACAAAGGTGAATGACAGTTGTAAGTGGATCAGTAGGTCATCTATTATGTGTGAAGACTCCACTGCTGATCACTATAAATACATGAATGAACACATTGGCATTGTGTCCATTGTGTTGTTGGTTTGAAACCAACTGCTACGGAACAATGTACCACACAGCCTGACTGACACCAATGAAGCTTGAAGCTAAATAGGCATATATTTACAAACAACCACTTAAGTCTAATTGAATTCATTTACATTTTTATGAACTGTTCCATTCTGGCAACAGGCATCTGGGGAAAACAGATGGGACGAGAATTACAGACTGAATAGTCACATTATGAGTGTTCAAAGGGATGGAGCCTGGGTTCATTTCTGCTTTGCTCTCATAAGGACACTAGATGTTGCTGATAGTTGTCAGCTAATGATTGAATCATATGGACATTGGGAAGGGATGCTGCCCGTCTCCACCTCGCGTCAGTCACCAGGCCAGAGTGGTGGTTAATGCAAAGGAGTGGAACTACACACAAAGACGGCAAAGGAAAAGGAAGGGGAGGGGTGTCAGTGGGCGTTCAGGTCAGGGCAGAGGTGCATTAGAGGGAGGGTTGCTTTCTGAGAGGGCACTTAACTGCCTAAGAATGCACAGGAGAGGAAAAAGGTGGGGGGTAACCAGCAAAGAAAGGAAACAAATACAAAGACTAGTAATAGGCATGAGTTTTTTTGCTGTCTCATACTCTGAAAGCTTTACAGTACTCGTCGAGATGGATTGCATTGTATTGAAATAATCCACATCAGCAGGACCCATATGGTTCGGCCATTTAAACGAACAGATTGGCGCTTTCTGTAGCACAGCCTGAATGCTAATCCCTTGCTTTTTGAGTCTCACATGGAGTCCAGACCCTATTAACAGGAATGTGCCTTGTGTCGGCGGTCCGTAGCTCCTCAGGCCGCAGGACGCAATGATGGGCAGCACAGGCAATCCCCACGTGACCGCCTCTCTCATATTGATTCCCCTCCAATGCCTAATTCTATTAATCAGAGCAATTTCCCTGTGGGCAGTGGTTTATTTCACTCATCAAATGCCTGATGAAATCTTTAGACACCATGAATTAGGGCCAATCACAACAAATAGCTGATAGTGTTAACCAGTCACAAGCTGAGCAGAGGCAGCGGTCCACTCTAATTTGAAAGCTAGTGAGGTGATAATGCGGTGTGTCATCCTTTTGTGGGCGCGCATTAATGCTGCTGCCTGAGATGGCAATTGACGGCAAATCGACTGCTTCCAGAGCTAGAAGAAGGAGATAAAATTGGAGTGATGCTGAAAATAAAGAACATTGACTGGCAAACTGTGGAGTGACTGTGGACTTTAATCCATTATTGCGCCTGATGGGGAGGGCTTAATGCATCCCTGTCTTACACAGGATTTACATGTAGCGCCACACTCTCCACTTCTCTCTCCCAGTCTCTGAGTAGAGCAAAAGTCCACGGCAGAATCGCAGCATTAAGTGACTGACTGCACCTAATTGATTTGCTGGTAGAAAGGGTCAAAGTTAGCTATAGCGTGTTAGAACTATAGATTTTTTTTTGTTTTTTAAAGACAACATTTCTTTTCATACAAATATGCATAGTCATACCCAGATGTGCCCAGGCATGCCATAAATAAATATCAAATCTAATCATTTCTAAACAATCTGGTGTAGATATTAAACCCGAAAATCCCATTTTTTGGACAGACCGATGTAAAGCTAAAGCAACCTGTAAGCACAGAGCATAAAATATGCCTTATCTAAATGTATTGTCATATTTACATTCACAAGGGACACCAATTTAGTCTGTTCCATCTTCAAACCACTACTTCAATATTCCATAAATACAGTATGAATATAAAGCATCAATAAGAAAGTGGGGCAGGCTTTGGCCTCCGCAATACAAAAATACAGATATAGAATACCTAGCTGAGGATTCTGGGTGATGAGCTTCAATCAAGCTAGGAGATGAACTACGCACATTTCAAGAATCTCACAAATACACTTTCATTACTACATTAAACTGGGTCTATCTTATGATTGCTAAGGTTTAGATAGCATATCCCTGTCCTAAGAATTCCTGATGCACATACAGGTTCCTTATTTGCCTACAAGGACTACCTGTGTAATAGGCAATTGCTTCTAAACCCCAGCAAACAAACAACAGAAGCCAAGAAAGGCTATTTGACTAGAGTGGGTGTATGCTTCATTGTCTTCCTATATTGAGTACTTCTAAATACATAGCTAGTGATTGGGCGAGCTTCAGATATAATTGTGTATAGAATGGAAGAGATATGCAGAGGTCTTGCCCCCAGTTGAAACATGCATATTTTGCATTGGTGCGATACGGAGGGGAATGCTGTGAGAGCTTTGGCATGTGTGTGTCTGCTCACTTCATGTTGTTAGCAGGAAACAGCTGTTCATTTGGAGCTGCCTGCACCTTGCCTTGACCCCAGTTTGGGCTGCGTGGAGCAGGAATTAGCCGCATTATGCCAGCCCTGCTGCATGCTGCCTCCGTGTGATTCTGGTCACATTCTCTCCATTACCAAGGCCCCTCTCTCTGATTAAGCATGACACACTCACTAACATGCCAAATCACTGCCTCACAGTCCTGGGCTGTACAATCACACATGCCTGCACACTCAGCTACTCCCGCACACACAGTGGCATGCAGATAGGACTTGCCAAATCTTGTCACAAGCCTAAAATGCCAACCTGAATAGAAAGCAAGCTATTACTGTCCAGTCATTTCATTTACTTATGTTTGATTTGAGATTTAGGACTCTCTTCTGATCTTGAAAAATGAGCATTGAGAAATACAGCAGGAACATGAGGGTTCCTGAAAAAAAGTACCTTATTTTAAATGGCCAAAGAATGTTATGACAAGGAGTACTGACATATAGTTTTGTGAATAATGTTTAATATATCATAATATATCATTACTTTGTCTAAGATTTCAGAACACATTGACAGCACCAGCACTAAATTTCAATATCAATGAGACATTTGTAGGCATGTTACCCTCATAGAATTTATTGTCATAACTCAAAATATACAACATTGTAGTGTACATTCTTAACCAATAGAATCTATGCAACGATTTGTTTTATTTACCAAATTTAGAAATTAGAGTAGATATATGTGTTTGGTCAAAACTGCTCATTTATCTATAGATGGCATTAATATACTATAAATATGGGATTAACAGTAAAGATTTTACACATTCTGGATATGTTCCTAGTGTTTTCGAGAGACAAACTACACACTCCCTCTCTTTTGCCTTATCTTATTGAATACATCTGTGCCTCAGATAGGACGGATATTGCCTGTTAAACAGCTCGTGCAAGACGGCACCCCGGCACCAATACACTGTTAAAATGTATTTTGAAAAGTCCATTCACACACTTTTATTGACTTGTGATTCAAAAGAGTTAAAAAAAAAAATCCTCGAATCACTTGTATTTCCTTTTTAATATTCCCTTAAACAATTGCCAGCAAAGTCTTATTGATTGGGCTGATTTAAAAGTACCTGAGGCAGGGTGTCTTTAATCCGAGAGCTCTTTTAAAAATCACCTGGTCCGACAAATGGGACCTTTTAAAGGAGTATAATGTGTTCTTAAATTATTTTATTGATGGGAAGTGGGATGGCCGCTGCGGGTACCTACACAAACGCCCATGGCACGCTGTGAAAGGGTCAATTTGTGCTCCATTTTCCATTTCTTCATTATCTGCCTTTAGAGCCATGCTGTGCAACTCAATAGGGCTGCAAGAAACTTCAACCCTCACGCATTTACTACTGCCTACCACTGCTTGGATACGGATTATTAAACATTTTCATGTTAAACAATGATTTAGCATGAATGGGTGTGGTAGGCTTTTATCACATAGGAAAGATTTTGAGAAAAGAATATACATATTTATGAAGGTAGTTAATTAGCCAGAGGTAATAATAGGAATGGGTATGTTTCTATTCACACTATTCTTACTACTTCTTTATCCCTTGGATGTATTTGCCTCTAGATTTGTGCACAGGGTTTGCAGGGGGTATTAACATTGTACAAAGGTAACTACTTTGAATTTCACTCTATTTAAAAGACAACTACTGAGGATTTCACTCTGTTTATAAGACATACGTTATCATGTAGTTGTGCTAAATAATTTAAAATGAACTGAATTAAATCTCATTTTGAAAACAAACGACAAGGTTGGACATTTGACATGTTTGGGAAATTAGGACTAATCCGTTAATTAGCAATGCTGCTTGTCCAATAAATCAATTGCTCAGTGCACAGATAGACGCTACCTCATTGTACCAACCTCATTATCAAGACAATGGTGTTGTATCTGTGTTATTTCTTGTTCACATGCTACACACAATCACCCTGACTGAGCTGTCAGTTGTGTGCAAAAGGGCAGTTTCACAGTCTAGCATACATTACAGCAGAGCTGCCTAGGAAATATATGTCATTTTCAGTTTTATCTAAATCTAATCCATGAGCCATCCTGACATCAGCTGCTAATTTGTTATACTTGTATTGTAAAGGTGTAGTAACACACATCGTAGCTATGTAGACTAATGCTTTAAAATGATGGCGTTGAAGCAAAAGGTTTATTAGTGTAAAAGTCAGCATGGCCTTTCTACCAGCAGTGTGAATAAAAGTCCAAAATGACAGGTTAAAATGCACTTTCACTTACATTTAACCCTGCAGGCAAGCACTTCAATTTAATAATGTAGTTCATGTTGGTAAATGAGTCCTCTCTTAGAGTGCATTAAGGAATCAAGCACGATGCATTCTCTTTTTTTCTATCAAACTGAGAATCAATAGGCATGTGATAAGAAAGTGCAGTCCATGCAATGAACAGCGAGGGGCGGCTAATAAGCGAGACTGTTTTACGAACTGGCTAATTAACCGTCGCTGGCCCTGACAGGCACTAAAGTGGTGCTTTTGTGCTTCAGCAGCCGCCATTTCGGGATTGACAGAGGAACGCGCCGCAGATCAGAGGGGAAATGCACTCTCAAGTAGGTGCTAACTGCAGGTAACACTTACAAATGAGGAACAAGTTGGCCATCACTTAGTGACAGTTAAACCCCCATTTGTTGCCATGGAGGGAAAAAAACTGCATGGATGAATGATGAGACATTTTTATCAAACAAAATTCTACCCATAAAATGACTGTAGAGCATTTTGTTTATGTTGTGTTGTACTACTGACATAACTGTGCCACTAACCTTCTTGAATTATTGACATCCTTCAAGAGAACAAGTAAAATAGGCTGTACAAAATCAACAACACATCCAACAGATGTTTTAAATAAAACTATTTTCTTTCAAAACAATTTGTGCCTGGCAAGAATATACAAAATCAATGCAAATAGAAATAGAACAGAAATAAAACTATTGTAGCCTTAAACCTCAAATATGAGATTGCATACATAAAAATCTATTTTTTTCATCCAACACAATGGAAAACACCAAGAAGCTTTCAACACACATATAACGGCTGAATATAATGTCTACATAAAGCTACATAAACAGCTAGTTATACTATTAAGTACTAGCAGGATTAAAATGCGTAAACTGCTGCAAAAGTCTGGAACAGTTACATTTACCACATCTATATCCACAACAAGCTCTGTGGAAGGGCAGCATAAAATAAAATAAAATAGATAAGATAAGATAAGATAAGATACACCAGGAAGTGTTACACTAGCAGGATAATAGGAATATGATGTATGAGGAGTTGGATAATTAAATGGAAATATGACAATAATAGAGTCAAAAGAAGTACCCTCCCACGGACATCCAAAAAATGCGGTACTTGAACATCACATTACAGCTGAAATTGTGTATTGTGGTAAAATATAATAATGGATAAATGATCCTTTGGGTTTGTTCCTGTCCAACTAGTTGTGAAAAGTGATTATGAAAGTCATTATGAAAGTACTTAAATCCATATGAATTCTTCCAGGATATCTTAAGCTGATTGATTGTTCCTGTCTGTGGATTCTGTGGATGAGTGCTCATGCTCACCCCTGTCCATCACGAAAGCACCTACAATGGGCAAATGACCATCAGAAGTGAACCATGGAGCAACAGAAGAAGGTGGTCTGGGCTGTTGTTTTGTTGTTTTGGTGCTACTGTCTGACCACTCTGCCATAAAGCCCAGATTGGTGGAGTGCTGTAGTGATGCTTGACCTTCTGGAAGTTTCTCCCATCTGCACACAGGATTTTTGGAGCTCAGCCAGAGTGACCATTGGGTTCTTGGTCACCTCTCTTACTAAGGCCCTTCTCCCCTGATTACTTAGTTTGGTATGGTGGAAGGCTGGAAGACTCCTGGTTGGTCCAAACTTCTTCCATTTAAGAATTATGGAGGCCACTGTGCTCTGGGGAACTTTCAGTGCAGCAGAATTTTTTTGTAGCCTTCTCCAGATCTATGCCTCCACACAATCCTGTTTCTTCCCCATGGATTGGTTTTTGCTCTGGTATGCATTGTCAGCTATGAGACCTTATATAGACAGGTGTGTGTATTTCCAAATCATGTCCAATCAACTGCATTTACCACAGGTGGTCACCAATAAAGGTGTAGAAACATGTCAAAAAGAAATGGAAGGCCCCCAGAGTTAAATTCCAAGGGTCATAGCCAAGGGTCTGAAAATGAAAATGTGAAATTTTAGTTTTTTCTTTTTAATAAATTTGCAAAAATTTCAAAAATTCTGTTTTCACTTTCTCATTATGGGGTGTTGAGTGCAGATTGATGGGGGAAAACTTGAATTTTTTTTTATGTTTGCACAGAGTGGTACCCTGGGAATGGGCAGTGTGAGTGGTTAAGGCATTGGACTACTGATTGGAAGGTCATGAGTTCAAGCCCCAGCACCAAGCTGCCAATGTTGGGCCCCTGAGCAAGGCCCTTAACCCTCAACTGTTCAGTTGTGTAAATGAGATAAATGTAAGACACTCTGGATAAGGGTGTCTGCCAAACGGCATAAATGTAAATGTAAATGTAGCCTGAAGCCACTGAGACTGTGCTGCAGTTCAGTGTGCAGGGGAAAAGGTGCATTGTGTTGGGCTGTGAGAGCATGCTGCACAGCAAGAGAACAAGTGCTAAATGGACTGCACAGGGCTCGCACAAAACCACAGTCTGTTGGGTGGATACAGCCAGTGACCTGTGAAAACCTTTCTTTTTTTGACAAAGATAAAAGTGGGAACAGAGAACAAAAATGAATAACCCAAGAGAGTGCTCACTTTGGGGTTCTCTAATACTTATATACCCATTATGGACATATGGATTGTAAATGGCTTGAATGCTAGGATTTTACATGAAATGTAATTACATTGGAATTAAATTAGAGTTTTGTAATTAAAATCATATCTTGAGTTAAATAATCACTGATTTTTTTATTTTGGTTCAATTTAAGGCTGAGTGTGAGTTTCATAACAAGGTTTTTTTTTTTTTACCTCACGAACTATGGAACGTGTTACAGAACCATGAAGGTGAGTGTTTCTCATCAAGCACCAATTCATTCGGACAAAATAAAAAATCAATGCGCTGAATGAAAATATTGATGTCTGCTGAGCTGTAATTCTGCCCATAAATGTTTGAATGTTTTATGAGGCAAGCGCCTGCATGAGAACCTGCGGCATGCGTTTCTCCTCTGCTTGGTGACAGAGTGCTTTTAGAGCAATAACTCAACGTGGCGTGGTGAGTTCGCTGAAAGAAAGGTCATGCAGCTTTGCATGGGGCCTGCTGAAAGGCCCACCGGTGCGATTCTAAGCCTTGTTTCCTCTCTGCTTCCTGCTGGATTACCTGCTCCTCTGGGCCAGGCTGAGAAAGTCTTTTCTCGAACTCCACATCAACAGATGCAGCCTCTTTTTTTTATCTTGCTCACTTAGGGAGATCAAATTGACCATTGAGAATTAGTAACATGTCTCCCCCTGCTAGTCTGTGTCCAGGCATTAGTTCACCTTCACAAGTGACCTGGAGCTGCACAGAAGCCAGATTTACTTAACTGTGTATGACACTGACTATTAAAGGGAGCTTCGACCAGGGCAGTGTTTCTCTGGTCCACTGGCTATACTCCAACTCTGACTGCTGCTGGTGAATGAAATGCTGATGGCTGCTTAAGCAGTGCTTATTGAGTCTCTCATAGGACCCCATGAGTCCCCAGGATCAACAATGGCAGCATTAATGGGTAAAGCGCAATGAGAATGTCACCATGGCAGGGGGCAAATGCTGAACAGAGGGCAGTTCCTGAGGTGGTTTGTGTTTCTCAGCACTCGAACAAGGTCTCGTGTGTTTATGTGCACTTTCAAGTAAGTCTGTATTATTTTTCTGATTGCAGCTTGCTTTTTTAAATCAATCTCTGTCTTTAAATAAAAACCATCATTAAAATGGAGAATTGCTTCAAATATTATTGAAAGATGTTTAATTAGATATACTAAGTGCATAATTTGAGCACTTAATGTCCTTGATCAAAATAGTTCTTGTGCTTTTGCCTTTAAATTAGTGGTGTGCCACGATGCCATTATCTGTATATAAACCCTGCCACTACAGCCACTAAAAACACTGGGGGTAAAAAAACAGAAATGCCAGCTCTGTGGCCTGGTCTGTCACTTCTAGCTCTGACAGCTCCACAACCTCAGCTATATCAGTGTAGTTCATAATTCATAATTGGTCACAGTTTGAGATGTGCTCATACTTGCCTGTAATATTTTCTAACCAAAATATTTTCTAAGTAGCCTAATGTAAACCACCACAACCCTGACCAGGCATAAGAATGAAGTTACGCTTTAAATGTACTGTATGTGTTCATCATATTTTCTGCCAGCTTCATATCTGATTGTTCTCTTGGCCACAAGTAAAAACCTCCCACCTGACCTGAGTCTTTCTGTTGCAGGATCCTGATGCACATCTCATAGCCTCAACCAGTTGCCTTGTGAACATTTCTGACACCAAAATAAGTAAATAAATAAATAGTACACATTCTTATTCACACCTTATCTATTCCTTCCAAATAATGTATTTGTATTTGGTTATATCCCTTAATTATATAGTTCCTATTAATATTTATTAAAGTAATCATTTTATCCTGTAGTATAACTGCAAAACAGCACACGGTTAAACGTGTTCCTGGGTTAAATACCCCTGATTCTATTCATTAAGCATGGTTGTTAAAACAGGACAGAAGACTCATCAAGAGATGATGCACATTCTCAGACAGCCTTCCTTTCCAGACATCCTTTAGACTGCAACACAAAAGTTTAAATCTTTCTGCAGAGAACTCCTAAGCATCTGTCCATCAGACCTAGTTATCTCCTAATGATGTGTCCATTTTGACACTTCAGAATCAGTCACAGAAAATAACTACAGCGAGAGGGAACACATAGAGGGAGATAGCTTCCCCCTGATATAATTTGGTGCTGCAAATTACAAAACAGAGGAGGGAATAATGCGCAAAGTCAAGTTTAGTGAGAGAGAAAATGGAAAAATTTAGGACTGTGAGCCACCTTAATGGATATCCTTGCAGCTGCTGGAGAATGGGCTTCAGTAATGCGCCCTTAATGCGCCACAGCCGTATGTCTCGGAGTGTATCAAGAGAAATGTGCCCTGTCATTTCAGCTAGCAATCACTTAATGGGCCTGCTAAATCTCAGCAAAATGGACAGGCACTGCACTATTTCTGGCTTTGGGAGATGGAATAAAGCTTTGCCAACTGTAAGAGCGAGAGAGAAAAAAAACAAACAAGAGGTAAAAGCAACTTTAAAAAAAAAAAGAGTAGAAAGTAGAGCAAGTAAAAGGCAATCCCGTCCATCTCTGGTTTGGCTAATGTTTGTGTTTTGCTAAAGTGTAGAGACAGTGACAGGAATTTCAATTATCTAATTACGGTGAAATGAAAAGACTTAAGTGTTGTGATTTCTGCAGTCTTTCATAGATCAATCTAATGTGCGCTCACATTGGAAATGAACCAAAATGGAAGAGGCAAAGGAAGGCAGCACCTCCTCGAATCATGCAATTAAAATGACAAATGAGTTTCTTGATATATTCATCTAAGTGGTTAAGTGGAAGGGTTTTATTCCACATCCACAGCGCTGTCTGGCAGCGACGAGAGGGGGAATCAGCTGCATGCTCTTTTGATTAAGGCCGCTGCTTAAATGCTGGGAAAACGCTGAAAGCACTTGCTGTACAAATTAGCCAACCGATGGATGCGAAATGAAATTCTAAAGAGTTGATTTAGGCATTTAGGAGGGATGCGGATGGCAACTTAAAGGCCTCAAAGACATTTTTGAGGCTGCATGCATTATGTTTAAGAGGTCAGGCCCTGGAAACAGGTTTTTATTGTGTGTTCTAATGAGAGTGGTACTGAAAGGGGAACACAAAATAAAACACAACAATCAGTCTGATATCCATTCTGACCTTTTGGGAAACTTGTGGACATGTTAGCTAAGGATAGTAAGGCAATCTGAAAAGGGGGAGTAGATAGATGTCAGTAAATTATAATTTTTTCTATCACAAGAACATAGCCGCAATGAATCATATTTGGCAAATATTTTTGGAAAGGTTGTCTTGTTTTGTACGTTGATAGCTAACAGTAAAAAACGTTTTACCCAGTGGACAGCAGTGAAGCAACACACTGGTGCCAAGTGTACCAGGGGCCAATATTACATTGTAACGGTAACACTTTTTATTGTAGTATGCCTACAGATAGGTTGCCTAACTGTTTTTTTTTTATTATTATTAGCCATTTTAATATCTTGATCCTACTCTCAGCAAATCCCAGTGTTTATATTCAGAAAGTCAACCATGATACAGTAGAACTTAACAAGGGACTAGTTCTCATGTCACGTCACTAACTCCCACTTTGTTTACAGGGTTGAATTTACAATGCATTTATTTCTTTTTAAATGTCTTAATACATCAGTCACTGCTTATATTGCTATAAAACTTACCTGTTTAATTAGTCAGAGGACCTTATTGTCTTCCTCATATATAGAACCATTTGCCTTTCCAAGGTCATCTTGACTACATCTTGATTACTATTAGACAAGCGCTGGCTTTGTCCATTTCCAAACCTGGTCTTAAAACAAGGCTAGTTTTAAATGGCCTCAATAGGAGATAGTGTTTGTTATACAGTTTGTACATTGTACAGTTGATGCTGTAAAGTTTGCTTACTGTTTTCAGTCATATATCTCTTATTTCATTTTTCCCCCTGTTTTCTTCTATATTTAATGAAAAAAATTGTATTGGCCAAGTAAGCTTTCACTTACAAGGAATTGGACTTGGCAATTATTCCATTAACAAAGACTAAGCTGAAACTGTGAATTAGACAGGTACAGGGGAAAAGTAAAAATGGATTAATAAAAAAGAAAGATGACATGAGAATATATACAGTGGGTACCGTGGCGTAATTGACAGTCTGGGATTTTTTATCATTAACTTTTTTAAATAAACAGAATATTTTAGATAAAAAAAAAAGCTATGTGGCTAAAATGGTCAGTATCTTTTGCTCTGGCTATGAGCATGAGTAGAGATGACTAGTGTATATATATATATATATATATATATATATATATACAGTGCCTCCAAGTAGTATTCAACCCCCTGCACATTTTGTAGGTTTACACATTCGGAGTTAACTTGGCATTGTGACATTTGGACTGTAGATCAGCCTG
>JAOUQY010000009.1:6066142-6081991 GCA_028566355.1 Doras micropoeus | reverse complement strand
ATTATTATTATTATTATTATTATTATTATTATTATTATTATTATTATTATTATTAACCGTTTCATCCATCTTGAGGACTATAATGAATTGATCGGGTTTGAAATATCACAAGCCCACAATGACTTTTTCTGTGAATATGGGAGGGGTAGTAAATATTGTATTTGACAATCTGTAAATATAATCATGGTATATAGCACTTGTTCACTGGATAACTGAGCAAGAGCGCGACAGTGATTTGGGATGTTGTTGACGCATCATGTTCATCAGCTCTAAAACTGTGATGTGTCTCCTGTTAATGCAAAACATGTTAAAAATAATGTACAGTAAATTAATTATCAAAGAAATTATGATTTGTTCAAAGCAAACTACGATTATTTTCAATTCTTTTTTGGCATCCTTTTTGTCATTCGACGGTAACTGATGAAACACTTTAACAGGCTTGGTGGAATATGTTTCAGAAAACCACAAGAGGGAAAAAACTACAATACAAAATTTTTTTATTATAATAATAATAATTATTATTATTATTAGTATTAGTGTTGAAAACATTTCACAAATTTGAAAAGCCTAATTGACAAAAGCATTTTTACGAGCCTGAATTATGTCACAAACAGTTTCCAAAAATAATTCAACATAAAAATGCTTGCTAGCTTGTTAAAAAAAAGCTACACAGTTTTCGTCTTTTCTTGTTCATTTACGTGTTTATGAGGACAGGACGAATCTGAAGAGTCACTTTCTTCTCTCATGAGCTTTAACAAATTCATTTTATATTTTGCTATCTGCTTAGTATTTTGAAAAAGTTCACTAAACCATGACCAATAATACACACTTACTTCTGTCTGTCCATCCCTGCACGTGGCATTATAAATGCGCATATAAATCCGTAGTTGCTATTAACATTTTTCTCGTGTTTTTTATTTCTATCTATTTTTTTTTTTAAATCATTACAGGGCAGGTCTCAGACATGAAGAAAGCCAATAAGCTCAGTAGTCATCGCGTATAATCCCCTTTATATATATATATAATGAAATATATAATTACTGAACAGAAAGCTATAACACAAGTCTCCAAAAAAGAGACTATTCACGTCGATCTGGGAATTCACTAAAATACCTTTAACCATATTCAAGCCTTAAATTTAAAGTAAAATGGGAAAAGCGTCTTGTTTGTCGATGAGAATCAGCCCTTAAGTTAACTACGTGTGCAACAGGACGGAGGCTTTAGTGGAGATGTGTTTTTCCCTTCTTCATCGGGAAATGTGCTCACTTTCACCCTTCGAAAAACAACTGGAAATACCGTTTCTATTCTAAAAACAAATAAATAAATTTGTAAAAGCTAGCTGGGCGAGCAGGCCGTGCGGAAGGTGATCAATTAAAAGATTAAGCGTTCGATTAGAGCGCCGCTCTCTCTAATGGCGGCCTCATCAGCTCATTTGCAAAGGCCGCGGCGCCGCGCGCACATCAAAGCCTGGGACCAAAAAAATGCTAATGCAACCTCCTTCATGAGAGAGAGAGAGAGAGAGGGGAGAGAGAGAGAGAGGGGAGAGACTCCTTCAATTAACCGATTTCTATGGCACGAAAGAGAGTGCGTGTGAGAGAGAAAGAGAGCGCGCGCGCAACGTAAAGAGAGTCGGTCTGGACAGTCTCATTAATTCAAAAGGCTGTGCGTTTATGAGGCTCGCGCATGGAGGCTTGACGCCGAAAACAACGGAGCATCAAAGCGAACATGATGGGTTAAATAGAGGCTATAATCTAATTAAAATATTACATGCGAGCAAATAGCTCTTTGATAACGATCTAAGGCTTCCATTAAAGGGATAGGTGCTCGAGATTGTTTTAAGGGGGAGGGAATTATCACTTTAAAAATATAGAAAACAAGTTTACAGGCTCTAATCAGAGGAGGCTTCAAAGTGCCATCTTTGTTTGACCCTCTTTTTTCTCAGTTAGAGAAAAGGGAATGGGTAAAGTGGGAATAATCAGACTAATGGGCAGGAAGTGACTGAAAAATCAGCACAGGGGTGTGATCAGTGCAGCCAGGTGTGTTCATAAAATAACAAGGAAACAAAATGTATAGTGCTACGATCAGTAAAAACAGCATGGCTTAGGTCCTGTTACATCTTTTTATTAACAAAAAATAAATAAATACATGTATTATATTTTTTCCTAAAATATTCCTAGATGTTTTACACTATTTAAATATGTAGCCACACAGACGCAATCTACAATTATGCTGATAAAAGATAAGATAAAACAAAATCACACAACTGCACACAATATATTCTGTGAAAGATTAAAATGACTAAGAAAAATTAAATGCAATATATTATGCAATATATACTGCAATACATTAGCAATATATGGATATTATAAACAGTCATAATACACAACATGCATTTTAAATCAGATAAAAGCGTGCCACAACCTGTTTCTCCTGCTCATGCCGTTTCCTCAACATCTCTAAACTAGATCGCTGGGCGAGATCCACTCCTAACTGGAGATAAGCAGAGTGCTCAAACACTGTCTCACTCTCCGTCTTGTCTCTGGGTCTCTCCTTCAGCTGCTGAGGTGCTTTCGGTTTTGCAATGGTTTTGGCGTACTCCAGGGCCTGGTTTGAGACAAAGATGCAACAGTAAGAAAATAACACATTGTTTTATTTTGTGAAATAAACACCTATTCATAATGTCTGTTGAATTAACTCTAAAGGACCTACGGGGTGATGTGGTGTCACATGGCCTGATGTAAAGCAGAGTTATTGAGCAATTATAATTCTATTTAATATTGTGGAACGTCATGAAACAAGTTAGTTCCTGCTATCGCGTATACACTACTGCAGCTATAAACAGTTATTCCCTCATCAGCCTCACTTTTTTCTTGAGTTACTAAAAAAAAAAAAATCTGAACTTTGTCATCTTACAAGTAACCTAGAAAGCACTATGACTCTCCCATGACATATTTGAATGAGTGCATTAATATAAACCAGTGATTTGAATTACTGTCAGAGCTGCTGATATGTAAGCAACAAACCACATCAGACTGTGCTGTTAGACTGAAATAATGCACATATCCAGTGCAAGTGCATTGTTTTCATATAAAAACACATTTGCGAGTGTGTTAGTCCACTTGGATTACATCGCTTTGCCAACAATTACAAAGTTTAATCTATTGATGGGTGACAAGTCACATATTTTAATATTTTTTAGTTAAATCATGTGGAATTTCCAAGAGACAAGCTAGTCCCTGTTCTTATCTACATTATAGTTGTGATAAACAGTCATTCCCTCACTAGTATCTCTCTTTCCCTGTGTATGAGCTGTTACTATAGAAACAATAACGTATTAGAATGGGAGCATAAATTTTAACCTATCTATCATGAGACAGCCATTCTGTAATACAAAAATAATGCAGGTCAGCCTGAGCAATCATCATTCAAATGGGCTGTGGTATAAAGAGAATTAATCAACCCCTTCTGAGCAATTAGAATCGAGAAATCAACAGCTCTGTGGTATCAAACGTATTACATAAGACTATCGTCAGTCTTGGTAATGACGTAAAGAATAGGCACAGAACTAGGCATGACAATAATTTTTTCGTAAGATTCTAAAAAAAACTTCTTCAAATGTATTTATTTATTCACAGTATAGATAAACCTATGAGCTGAAATATGAAGATATGAGGCATAGACTGGTCCACACTAATGGCTACATGATAAATCCGGTGTTGTGTTTTTGGGCCTCCTTCACCTTGTTCCTGGGAATGTTGTTCTTGTTGTCACTGCCCACTGGGTTCCTGGTCAGCAGAGAGGGAATCCTACTTATCTTCTTGTTCTGCTCACGGATCACATTTGAATACAGCTTCTGTTGTCTAATTTTCTCAGACTGACAGTGGAGAGAAATAGAGCAGCAGATTACAAAAGGGAGGTTTAATTACCTAAGCCGTTTTCTCCCTTAAGGCCCCTTTGCACCATTGTGTGTCTCTCTCGGTGGCCACTTCACAGCAGCAAACAAAACTAAATAAATCTCATCATCTCCCTGGAACCTGTGTCAAACACAAATCAGTGTCTACCTCACTGAAAAAAACCCATCTGAAAATCAGACTCATTGAAGGTTTTACTATTGGTGACAAAAACAGGGAAATGCCCCACTTCAAGGCCTACACTCATTAGGTTTGTAAATTCCTTTCTGTTCTGTTTGCAGTGATGAAAGCCTGTGACATTCATGAGTAAAAGGACAGGGACTTCAAAACCATTTCATAGTTGGAAATAGCTGTTCAGGATTAGTTAAACCAACAAGAAGAAATAGGGAATGCTTGGTTCAGTTAAACCCATGTAATTGCAGATCTTCCTGCTGGGGTCTTACCCATATGTTATGCTATTCTGGCTCTTACCACATCCTCAGGAACAGTGTTGGATGGTCCGAGACCTCCCAGCTTCACGTCCCGATTCAAGCTCTTGTAATCCTTCAGTGTGTATGCCTGAATGGAGAGAATCGATGAGAAGTGTCAATACAAAAAAGCCATAAACACATAAAAGCTAACACAGCTTTGAGCAATATGTTGCATTCTAAATATTACAGTGATAATCTTTATAGTGAAATACTCATTAATCATTACTCAGAAAAAATGTATATTTTTATAACCATTCCCAGAGGAATAGAAGAAGAAAGTGAAGCTAGGGCATATTGAAAGTGTAAGCAGTTAATCCGTTACGGACGTCTAAGATGCACTCGAGCAGCAATCCACAAGCTCTTCCAAAGAAAAAGGGGCTAATCAGGCCAGATCAAGCTGGCTCCTTCAGGCTCTAGGGCCTGTCTCGGATCAACCATTGGTCACGGACACTGCGGGATGCTTACTTTCTCCACTGATCTGTTCCCCCTGTTTTACAAATTTATCCCATAATCCTATGAGACATGAAGGCAGCCATGGTGCAGTGAAGAGAAGAGGCAATCTTTTTTATGGCGTAAAGACAACTTAATCCTGAGACGGCATCAAGAGGATGCGTTGCATGACATAACGACCCCTCGCTGCTGCTATGTGTGTCTACCACTGAGCCGCTTGTTACGATATTTATTTTGTTATTATAGCAGCACAAGGTGAAAATAGCTACTCTGGCTGCCTAGTTTTGTCCTTATATAAATATCCGAATGCTGATTTCTCCAGATTTATTAAAAATAAAAGCTCCACATTAGTTACTATGTTTCTGGGTGTGCAACCTGCCTGGGTGTTTCCTGTCCATGTGTGACATGTTGCTCTAGTTACCCGATGTCATCCTTGGAAATAGAAACCTGTATCTATGCAGTGTTTTTCTCAGAAGTACAAAGCAGCTATAGATCCTTCACGCTTTATATATTTGTGAGTGACTGCTCTAGCTACATGTGCTTGCTTTTCGAGATCAGATCAGATCAAATCTTCAGCAGACCACACCTGCAGACCTCATGCTGACACAGGACAAAGAGACTAGGGTTAAATGCAAATAAGCATCCCAGCAGCCCAGCCTGACACATGGCACTTAATCACCTCATCCTTGAATTCAGTTTAGCGTCATTACAGTTACCGCCCCTTTGCATCATGTCAAAGCAATTAACAGCATGTTCAATTATTTGTACAATTAACCTACAGATCTACAGGCAGCTATAATAATCATTACCTCCATCAAGGAGGATATTACAACATGCTAGGGCTGCTATGCCAACTTTCACACCATTTTCATTTTAGTGCATCATGCAGTTAGGACCAATCTGGTCTATTTAGCCTTATCATCAGAACAAAAATCCTTTTAACATATATGTTATTCCTTCACAAGCAAACTGATTATTCAATTCAAAGCTGGTAATCTATATGCAGAACAAAACCAGGAAACCATAAAACAATGTACAGGAAACAAAACAGACTCCACTTGATACACTCCTACAAATACATTCACAGGCAACACAAATTTACACAGTTTTCCTAAACATTTAGATTTCCTAAATGCTTGTATTTCTCCCAATTTGGTAATCAGCCAATTCCCACCCACTAGCTCGCTCTCCCCATCACACGACAGCTAACTACCATTATTAGTTAAGGCTAGTACGTGTTTCGGTTAAGACACAGGAGCCAGCACCTATATCTTTTTCAAATTGCTGCTTATTCTGTGTCGCACGACAGCTGGAATGACTTGGAGGAAAGCACTAAGGCCCCGTCCACACGTCAACGGTGAAAATGGCTTTTTTGCAAAATGAAAACTTTATGTTGCGTTTCAGCCTGAAACCAGGTTCCAGAGTGCAAACAGAGACTTTAGAAAGTGACGATGTCATGGCTTACCTTGTGCATGGCTATTTACGTGTTTGTACAAACAGTGCTGGAGAAGAAAGCCATTGTATGTGGTAGTGATGCATGGGTTGAGCCATAAGCTTACTAGAAAAGATCATGGATTCAGATGGATTGTGTCAAAAAGTTTTAAATAGCTATGCGTAGTATACATACTACGGCACTTTCAGTCAGTTTTTCGAATCTGTGTGGATGCGGATAAATTTTAGTATTTGTGGATGCGAAATCTTGGTTTAAAGATGGTCTGTTCTCATGTGGACGAGGTCTAAAGCCAGATTCACATGTCCGTGTTGTGTTAATACCTGGTGGCCGTGCTTGATGCTTGGGGGGTATCTAGCAAGCTGTCTACTTCGAGGGTAGTTAGCTACCCAAATGTGCTGGTTGGCTGGCAGTTGCCTCACAAATCACCTCAGACATATACCTCAGAAACCGATCCAATTCTTCAATTAAGTTTAATGATAACCCCTTAACTCTAACTATAATCCACAAGATAGTCTATGACTCAAAACAAACACAGTCTGACTCCAGGCTGGTAGGATGGACTGGACCTGGTCTGACTCCACGCCCTGGACATCCAGTCCTGCAGCAAGGCATATGTGCCCAATTTTGCTTTCCTGGACTCAGAGCTAGAGATACCTCAGTGATTTCCTGAATTTATTTATATAATCATTGGTACATTTAGCCTTCATAAATGGCTAAAACACACACAAACTTACATTACTATATTTGTGTGACATTTCAGTAGATTTGTGTATTGCTGTAGCCTAAAAATGGTGTGCCCAATGGTACCCAGAAACCTTAACCAAATTGATAATAATAACTTAATTTAAATCTTGGCTTGTAAATAAATAAAGGCTTAATTATTTTTTATCAGACAAACACTCCCACAATGCTGAAATTGTCATGCATTCCTTCCAAGAGCTAAATTCTAAAGTCCTATCTCTTGCACACCTTATACGTTGTTTTGGCCTGGGTTTGTTTTTGTTTCTCTAGTTGTGCCAGGTATCCCTCTGAGCTGCTCCTGTGTAGAGTATTTGTAGCATTCTCTGGTCTGCCACTGCATAGCTCAGTGTCACTGTTGGTAGACCCGCCTATTGGAGGAAGCACTGGATAGGCACCACTGTAAGTTTGGAGTGCATGAGCAGAATCGCTACTTTCCAGCCCAGAATCCACCAGTAGCTGAGGAGCATTTGAGGTAAATCTTTCTTGAAATAGCGGCCATGTTGGAGAAATCCTAAAAGAAAAAGAGAAAATAAATTGTATGTTATGTTGTACCAATACTGAGGCTATGTAGTAAAACCTGACTTGCTAAACAAGCTGAGTAACAGAATTGGGTGTCATGCATACATGTATATAAGAATTAAGAAATAGTAATGAAAACTGACCTGGTGCTGTTCTTATCAGTCACTCGTATGCTCTCATGGTCCAGAGTACCAGCAGGAGGGAGAGGAAGACAAGTATAATTGGAACCTTTGAAGCGTGAGGTATTCTCATCATTCCTGATCCTCCTCTGTTGCTCAGGATTGACAAAAGGTTCAGCAAGTTTGGTTGGGGTGTGGAGGTTGATGTTAAGGTTGACAGTTGGAGCTGATGAGAAAGAGCGCTGTGAGACGCTGCCAGAGTCAGGTGGGCTGAGAGTCTTTTCTTCAGAAGGAGTCTGAGAGTGCTGATTCTCCACTGGCTGATTCAGGTGAACTCTGGGTTTGGCTCTGTGGTGGTGAGGCCTAGCTCTGTCCAAGTTCTTACTCTGGTTGCGGGTCTAATTGGGTACAGATTAAGAAAGCACAATTTTACATTCTAACTCAAACTGAAGTGTACACTGGATATTAGTTTGCTCGTGTTACGATAAACCATGCTAGATGTGGTGCACTTGAAGGGACTTTCCATAAAGGAATCAATGTTAACATGAATAAAATCATTACAACAAATATGATCAGGATGCTAAGCATATTCATGTCAAACAGAAGATAAAGAATAAGAGTCTACATGACATGAAGACTAATTAAAAATGTTTTGAGGACAGGAATTGAAACATTCCATCCCATTGTATGGAAACATTTCCTTATAAAACAGCAGCTTTGTGGCTATTGTCATAGCCTGAGGAGGAGCAAGGCATACAGATGACGATTTTTTTTTTGCTGAAGGCCTGGCAATGCACAGCGCTCTGCCACATATTATTCGGTGAGGTCTGGGGCTGTGTCCCAGCATGTAATGCCTCTGATTTAGCCAACACCAGCTTTCACCATTCTAATGGGAAAATATTTACTCTCCTCTGCCTGCCAGCATTAGGGGGACCGCTCAAGTGCTCAAAATAATGATGCTTCTCCATTCCCCCTCTCTCTGCCGCACAGGCTCCTTTTCAAGACGTTTCAGAGGCTCCATTGTGCCTGAACAACTCTATCAGAAATTGCGTCCATCACAGGGAAAATGAAATCCCGGGTGACAGTGCGCCCACTGTGCAGACATTTTCATCTTGAGAAGAAGCCCTTGCTGACAGTTATGCATTAGGGCAATGGATTGTGCCAAGCAGCCCTACCTACATCCACAGAGGGTGATGGAGGGAATGAGAGAGAAAGAGAGACAGATGAAATCAATAAAGTGAACAGAAGTGAGGGGTCCTACCTTCAGTTTTTGAGTTTTTTGTATCCACATCAGCTCTAGGTTGAGGGCATTGTCTGGGCTTCCTGGGCTGTCAGTGCTTGCAGTGTCCTCAGCCAACTGTAGGGGCTGGATAGGAGAAAAAGGGAGGAAGCAAGAGAAAGAGAGAGAAGGAAAAGAGAGGGGACAGAGTGCAAAAAAGGGGGAGTAAAAGGTTAATTGTAAATCTATGCAGAATGATGCATGCTGGAGATGCCCCAGATGCACAAATTACAGTTTGTGTAAAAAAATTTACCAATTAATGTTAATTACAGTAAAGAAAATACAATTACCTTTTAACTTTCTCTAGGAAGGCTATTTACATGTGAACAAAATTGTATTCAACATTCTTAAATAAAATCAGAAGCTGCATTTTTACTCTAAACTATCTAAGCTACTAAACTGCTTGAACTACATAAGTACAATTCTCTCATGTGTGTCTCTGGCACACTTTGGAAGCCTATTGATCCCCTTTACCACAGTCCTTTCAGAGCAGTCGGAGGATAATTACATCAATTCACTCTCTTCATTTTTTTAATGCACCCATTCAATGAGAGAATATTTGCCGCTAATACTGTAATGAAAATCATTTAGTAAACTTGGAGTCACTTTGGCTTCTGAGGACAATCCAGCCTGATCGATGCTATTGACGGCTTGAAGAGTCCCAGAATGAATGTGGCTAATTCTGAAAGCGCAAATAGAGGAAGGTCGAAAAGAAGCATGCTGCAGTGAGTGGATTGAGTTGTAACATATCCATCAATAAACAGGCTGCCATGCTGGCTTATCTGTTCACTGAAAGGCCAGGAATGCAAAGAGCTGAACCTCAACACTGCACACAAGAGCCACCATTTACAAGAGCAGTGTTTGAACAGACAATTCACAAGCTACTGCAAAATGGGTGCTGATGGCTCTCAAAAGACAAATAATCAAATCCTTAAATATTAGTCTGTTTCTATTAATGTGATGATAATGAAGGAATGAAACAGAATGTGTTAATCATAATATTACACCAAACACAGAGCCACCAGACCTTTCTGTTTGATTCTCTGCATATAGTGTATATGCCATATATTGTGCACTACTGCCATTGTGCAGTAACAGGTGCATGTGTGTGTGTGAGTGTGCGCGTGCATGTGTGTGAGTGGCAGACATCATAGACCTGCATTTCATGGCCTCTCCGAGGCAGCAGGCCACAGCCTCTGCCCGGGCTCCTGCCACTGCCTTTTGTCCACCATTTTAATAATCTCAATCAAATTGAGAAAATGATCAAACAAAATTGCATTTTGAGTTTCATAAGCTGTGTAATATCTATTCTGTTAAATTGGGGGTCCATAATTGCCTCTTGGCGAGAGATGAGGCAACAACAAAGTCAGGCGATCTGAGCTTGCCATTTTCCTCAAGACTGAGAAACACAGCTTTTGCAATGAGGACTTCAAAGCCTTGCAGTTCTTGAATTGCATTTGGTTGCTATTGTGGCCGCCCAGGCAATCTTGATTAGGTGTTTACACTGAGGCAGGGTGTACAGTGGCAGAGAGCCGTGGAGCCACAGTCTAGAGCTATTAAGAGATTGTACATTATGTTCCTGGCTTTGAAGTGAGGGTCTGGGAGATGACGAGGGACTCTGGCTGAGTGCAATGGCAGAAGATTGCTCTGCTACTTCTGTCTTTATCAAAGGAGCCTTTGCGTGGTCTCAGGCTTTGCTCTGCCACTCGCTAACACAAAGTTGGCACATTAAGAGATTGTGTACGTTTAATAACATGGCTAATTGTCAGCTGTAAGGAGCCCATTAAAGAGAAAATTGTGGCTTTAAAAATGAACCAAAAACATATGCAGCTGAGGCCAGATAATGAAGCTGAAACTGATGTGATTTAATAGGAGCCTTTATCTTCCTCTGAAAAAAAAATAAATAAAAAGCACAGTCAAGGGCAAATATCAGAATATAAGATTGGACAGATGGGTGCATGACAAATCTGCAGGATAGAGTCTTGTGATCTTTCTTTTATAGCATAAAAAGGCAAATAAAAATAAACAAACAAAATATAGGCCTTGCTTTTGGAAAGAAAAGGAAAATCTAGAGTGATCATATATTGTGCAGGTCAATCTTTATTTTAGGTTTAGATGATGAGAATAATAAATAAAGTAGCTTCAGATCATCATAGCCTATTTCCATAGTACAGATCTTGACCTGAAAGATTTGGGACTGTGGAAGTACAATCAGCGCAGCGTTTAGGGAGGAAAACCTTCACTCTGTTTACCGTGTCACAATGCTAACAGCTCTTCACTATGCTAATGTATCTGACATGAGAGATTAAGGTGGGTACGGGCTCAGATGGGCCAGGAAAGGCCTGAAATGTTGCAAATCCTCATGTAGTGCAGCCTGCAGACAGGCTGAGGCTGCCAATTACACGGCAGGGCCAGGTGCACTGATAGCTAAGAGCCTATTGGTAACCATGCCTCTCTGATGTTCTTAATAGCTACTGTTGTGCAGATCAATTCATAATAGGCACTACATAGCCAGACATGCTTCCTATTCCCTTTTCTGCTCCCAGTGTCTGCCAAATTAATTTCTAAGCTACAGCTAGATTAGGCTGCTTATTCCCTTTCATAGCAGGACCATGACAATGGCGAGGTCACTTGTACATTCAGATTAAAAAAAAAACCCAAAACAAAACAATGATACAGTTCAGGTCATATCAAATATGGCACACTTGTTGAGGGAAACAATGTAGACATCTGCTTACAATGGATTAAAAAAGAAGGTGACTGTGAATCAAAACAGCTCTCAAAAAAAGACTGCAATGTGATTAATGCTTAAACACTGAGGTTGAGTGTTTTACACCTTTTATATGCATGCAAAGTGTCAGAAACTAAAGCAGAACTATAGACTCATCTACCATAAATAAACTTGATGGATTATTTGAGTGGATACATACTCACTGTATGTATACCATTTGCAGTCACATAAGTTCCTTTGTCAACACGTGGCCTTTTTGCAGTAGCACACCTAGTGCATATAACCTGGTGCAGGATCTACAAATCATTCATTCATTCATTCATTCATTTTCATTCAATTCATTCGTCTTGAGTAACTGATTCATTTTGGTCAGGGTTATGATGAATTGGGAGCATTTCTGTGAAACACTGGATGCAAGGTGGAAGAATGCCAGTCCATTGTAGGGCACCATGCACACGGACATTTACACACTCACTGACATGAAGGGGCAATTTAAAGTAATCAATCCATCTACTGGCATGTTTTTTGGCAGTGGGTTGAAACCCAACACATGGCAACCCAATTAATATACATAGCCATATTATTATTCTTTTTTTTTTTTTTAAAGCAATAAAATGGGATTTCGGTAATCCTGTTTGTGGTCTTTCAGGCCATGGAAAAAGAAGACAGAAAGAGAACCACAGAAATTGGAAGCTGGTGGAGGAGAATGAGAAGTGCTGTGTTATTGCAGCCCCTAGTGGTTCACTGAGAGAATATATACAACACAAACCCACTGGAGATTATGACGTGGCCAGGGATGACCTTGTTCTATCTGCCATCCCAGTTTCATTACAAACATAGTCACCTAATCAAAACTGCCCAGAAATAGGTCTATATGTCTGAGGTTCCCAATCCTTTTGAAGCCAGTGACCCAATTAACAGTAAAAACGAATTTATTTAAATATTAGGCACATTATTCAAATGTGTACAGTAATAATAACATATTTATCAAACCCCTAGAAATTTTTTATTCTGGAATGTTCCAGTCACATTAGTGATGTAGTTCTTGAGTCCAGTCTTGGTCTCAAGACCACCTTTTCACTTAGTCTCATCTCGAAAAGCAATTCTACTTGATATTAAATTAGTCTTGGAATAGACTGGCTTGTAAGTTTTAGAGCAAGACCTCAACACCATTTCCCCCACCACAGTGACAATGCTACACTTTTCCATTTTCCATACTCTCGAAATAATTATACACATTCATAAACAACTAAATCAATTAATTCACATTGTATTGACTAGTGCTACGCATTTATAGATAATGGTGGTGATGCAGGCGAAAACAGACAACTCTCTGTGTCAACTTGTCCTTGCCTCCACCAAAAACATCCCTAAATGCCAGAGTCTTGGTCTTGATTCAGACTCAACCCTTTAAGGTGTTTGGTTTTTACATGGACTCAATATAAGTGGTCTTTTACCCACCATTAAATCACAGAACACTGGTCCTTTATTTATAGACTCACTAATGTTTGAATTAAAACAATTCAAGTAATCTGGCAAAAAGGCTGATAACTATTTTAAAAAATCAATAATAAATAAACTTCGGTAAGTTATAAATAAACACTTACCTGATTTACATCATCTGGTTTTACTCCTCTTTGCTCAAATGCCTTCAGATATGACCCTTGTTTATGACTGCTCACACCCAGAGTGGCTTTATTACGCTCCACTATATCTTCTCTAGGTTTGGTCGGTCTTACATTTTTGGAGCGCCTTCTCTGCATGGCTTCTAAGTAAAGCTTGTCTGTATTTTTTTCCTGAGCAATGCTTTGATTCTCTCCGTTATGCTGCCTCTCACTTTGTGCCTGCTGCCTCTGTTGTGAAGAAGAAAGGGGTAGGATTCTAGCAGCACTTTGCTGGTGGTTAATTCTGTGCTTAACCTTCATGTTTACACCGGAATTTGAACGTGGTGTGCTCTCTAAGGACGCAGATGAGCTCTGCGGGACTGACAGCACTGTGTCTTGGTCTTCTGGTGGATGGAGGTGAAAGGAGGATAGCAGAGGTTTAGGGTGAACAGTGTCCATCTCAGATGAAACAGGACTGGGAACTATTAAATATTCATGTCTTTCCCTTGCAGACACATGTCCTGTATGTCTCAGTGTGTCTCCAGTATCCTCGTTGGAGTCGTCTGAGAAGTTCGTCTGGAGATACTCAGATCTGGCCAGCTTCTTTCTCCAGTCTGGATCATAGCGCAAGTCAGCATATTCATCCCAAGGAGACATCTGTCTGGAATTTTGGAGAAGTAAAGTCACTAAAGAGACATCATATGTAACCTAAATCCAGATTCCTATCCCAAGAACCATTAAAGCAGGCTGAAATAAATATGTAAATATGAGTCAAATGGTCTAGCACATCCTACAAGATATGCTTTTCATTTCTTTTGCCTCATCCTTGTGTTTCCCCCAGCTTAGCCCATAATCGCTAAGGGTCTAGAGCCCACAATTGCACCATAGTTTTGGAAATGGCAGGATTCAAGGGTATAAAATAGGTTGAAATTGCTACCTAATGTGCTCCTTGCATCACGGGATGAAAAGATCTCATTAAAATAATTAGAAGAGTGCCTCTTTGTTGCACAGCTCTGAATGCGACAAGATGCTCTTCACGTCTCATGATGCCAAATACAGCGCTGGCGAGGCGTACAGCTCTTCAACCAAGGAGGGCAAGGGGGCAGCGAATGACTCAGTAATGACTCGATAAAATGAGCTCGAGAATGCAGTGTGGGCTCACAGCTGTGGAGGCTCCTTAACATACGAAAACCCACTCAAAGCTTTTCGAGTTACTAAAAAAAAAAAACAAGTCATAGCCGAAACACTGCACTTTGCTTCTTTTAAACAGTGATACGGGTTCCTACTACCCCAACAGACATCTCCAAATGCAGCAAACACAATGTAATACACTTACAATGTATTTTTTTTTTTTTTGAACAAGGATGTGGGAAATATAAGGCCACTACCAAGAACTACCAAGAACTTATATTTATATCAATCAAATAGATACAAAGGAAGTACACATTTGTAAAACCTCACCAAAGACTGGCAATGACATGGTATAGAGGATGTACTAACAG
This sequence comes from Doras micropoeus, assembly GCA_028566355.1. Taxonomy (NCBI): domain Eukaryota; kingdom Metazoa; phylum Chordata; class Actinopteri; order Siluriformes; family Doradidae; genus Doras; species Doras micropoeus. Next base: position 6,067,212 of record JAOUQY010000009.1, on the reverse strand, counting down.
CTGTGATCAGGTAAGATGCAAAAATGTACACTGTATTAGGTGAAAACAAGACGGTTTTTCATCAGAAAGAGCTAAAATCTAGTTATTTGTCTCAGTTTCTAAAGAATAGAATATTGTTTAATGGTTAGTCAGGAATTATGGTCTGTAATATTTTGTATTACACAAATGTCATAATTGAATTGGAAGTGGAACTCAGAATTTTCAACCATATTGAATCTGTTCAGGATTATGTGAGTTATGACATGAACCCATCCAGGTGTGTATTTCCCATGCAGGTCCACCGCGACCCCAGCCAGGATAAAATGGTTACTTGAAGATGAATGCATTCATGAAAAATAATAATAAACTCATTCTGTTTATGCTGAAAGAGTTGAGACAGATGCTGCAATGAACACTTCAGATTCCAGCATCTGTGCATCTGTTGCACACAAAGGCCTCCTATTTAAAGCAAAACAAAGCATCTGCTTTTTTTTTTTAATGGACGTATTGTGATAACCTTCTGCAGAATAAAAATCTAATTTCCTTTAAATGAGGGTAGTTATATGGAAAGTGCCAAAATTAGAGGTCTTTCAAATGAATTAGAATGCGTGTACTCTAACATCATTTTCAAAGACTGCCATTATCTATTAGGCAAGTGAATACAAGCTGTTAATCATTTCCATTATGTTTCCCAGGCCGCTCTTCAATAAAAAGGTCTCATCATTTCGGGAATGATCTAGGCTGCGTCAGGTACTGTCATTGTTTACTCAGTCTGTTTCAGAGAGCCTAATTACTCACATCCATTAATGATGGTACAATAAAGTGTATTATACTCAACAGGGCATTCATGTTGATGTAGAATCTCAGATAATGACATGAATATTTAGGATTTAGGCTGCCCACTGTTTTCATTATAATGCTTTCACATCTTCTCATAATGTAATACAAAAGGAGTGTTAATAAGGCTGAAAAACAGAGGCAAACAAAGTCCATCCAGGGGGCTTTTGGAGTTTAAGCTGCCGAGGCTTCCTTATATCAGTGAGCTTAGTATGAATCCCAATAAGATTCCTATCAGACATCTAGATGAAGGT
>JAOUQY010000009.1:6014403-6024430 GCA_028566355.1 Doras micropoeus | reverse complement strand
AACAGCTGCGGGAGCATTTTGCAGCTAAGTAGGTTAAATGGCAACAGGTCAGTAACATGACTGGGTATAAAAAGAGCGTTTGACCTTGTTACAGTCAAATGGGAGATGCATAAAGAACAAAACAACTGTAGATAAAACAAACAAACAAAAATGAATAACCCTGTGGTAAAGCCAGTTCACTAAAGTGGAAGGCTGTGAAAGATGCACATTTGTTTTCTGACTTGTGAATTTCCTAAACTTCAGTTTCGTGAGCCAATAGGAAACAAGAAGCCCAGGCTTTAGGCTCTTTGGTTGGTAAAAAAAATGGATGAGCTGCTGATTGTTATTAGAAGTAGGGGGCACAGGGTACACCAATACATGCTGAGGTGGTAATTTTAAAATGCTGTATTTTCTCTCTGCCTGCTTGGATTATTTTTCAACGTTACTTCCTCTGGAGTTAAAATACAGGGTGTCCCCAAAGTCTCCATGCATATGAAAAATCAACAAACCCATTTTATAATTTATATTACATTATAGTTTCTATTATATCATATTTAATATTTTTAATATGCCAACACTTAGAGAATATTTTGAAACATTTTGTAATGAATATTTTGTAAATAAAGGTGAATTTTTCCTAAAGGTACAACTTCCCATTTTCCCTGTGTATGGTTATATTTGTGACTTGGGAATATCTTGGTATTTGTTGTTATACAGAGTGCAGTGTTTATTACTTTCCAAACCATATATTTCATAGTCTATTACAAACATGGCAATCTATGTCCTAATGCTAAATTAGAATGCATATTCTTCAAACAAACAAGTAATTAATGGTTAATTTATTGCTAATTGATCAGTCAATCATTCAATTATTTCTATACATATTTTTTGCATATTGCTCAGGTCCTTTGCGTGTGCTTATCCTCTCTATTTCTTTTCAGGCTACTGATCCAGACGTAGCTGACAAAATAGACCAGTTTATTCAGAGGCTGAAAAACCTGAAAGATGTTGGAGAAGAATTCACACTGGTGAATCGCTCAATAACAATAATACAATATGATTTAGTTTTCATCTATTATTGTTAATACAGAAGAACCTGTTTTTGGGGTTGGGTCTGTGTGTAAACAGTTCTGCATTTTCTCTGTGTCACCTGTCAGATAATTAATGATCCTTCAGGGAACAGTTTTATTGAGAATCCATTTGCACCACAGAAAGACCAGGTGCTCTCTGTGTCTTATTACAAAAGGACGCCTGAGCAAAACGCAGCGCTTGGGATACAGGTAAGAATCCATTAGATTGGGATTACAGCCATGCTTTTCCTCCAATACTTTCATTTTGTGTTAAAATTTTTGTTAAACAACTGATCCTTTGCACATAATATGGTACATATTTCCTGATTTGCCTTGAGTAACTCTGTCTGGGTTTCTTTTCAGGAAAGTGAAGCAGAGGAAGAAGAGAAACCTGGCAACGATCTGGAGACAATGCGGAACGAAGTCTTGGTGTTCAACACCAACTGCCCAGAGTGCAACGCTCCTGCCTCAACTAACATGAAACTTGTCCGTATCCTTTGAAGGCTGGAAGCATAGTGATGTTTTCTTCCTGTTTAGTGTAGACAGGTCTGACTGTATGTCAGCGTTGGATCATGTACAGTAACGGCAATGTAAGGTTCTGTCTGCAGTGTTGCTCGTACTCTAAAGAATGTAGTGATATGAATTTTAAATATGGTACATGCCTTAGTGCTTTATATGTAATCAGTATAACTGTTTTGAAAAGTGCTGTGGACAGGCATGATGACCAGGTGTTGCAGGGTAAATCAGACTGAACGCATTACTGAAGGATTTTTATCTGAATATATAACCATTTTCCCCACGATGGTTTAATTCCTAAATTGTTATTCATGCTATTTTAAAGGAGGCATACTATGAAAAATGAATACTCAATGAGTTTTTAATATACTGCCTAAGTCTAAACACACTCCTCGTGCACCTAGCAGTGATTATAGGCTAATTATTGAGATTCAAACTAACTGGAGATAACTTTTTTCGACTCCTCATAGACCATAAACCTTTTGGCAGTCGGTTTAGAAATGTAAACGTTATAGAGCTTTTTATTCCGAAAAAAACGTCCGGTCTTTAAACGTCCAAAATAGCAGACGCATTGTTCTAAGTGCAGACCTCGCTCCCGTTGAGCACCGTAGCATCTACGTAATATGGTTATAGGCTCACCCTGCGGCAGAGGGGAGGGGGGGGAGCGGTGACTTATTATCGTTTAAAGCGACAGGCGCTGAAAACGAGAGTTTGAAAAGAGCCGTTTTAGACAGCGTCAAGTGAAGACAGCTATAGTATTTCATCCATGTAGTATTTTGAACAAAGAGTGTCACAGACATTTCGTTAAGACCCCGGGACCTGTATTAGCTTATGGACAATGAGTATAATAGGTCCACTTTAATATTTTGAGAAATATTGACAAAACTAACTGTAAGGGCAAGAGTAGGAAGGCTTGGTCAAAGCTTCTGTGGAGGCATAGAGGATTAGTCAGCAGGGTTTGTGGAAGTAAGTGGGATTGGGCAGAATTAATTTTAAAAAAGACATTTTGCAAAAATATTAAAGCTCATAATCCTGATGGCTGAATACCTGAACATCTGTTTGAATAACTACAGCAGTATAAATCATTGTATTTTGAATTGATGTAAACTGACATAAATATATAACCTTATAGCCATGAGTGACACAAACTCATGAGAAAACTCACATGCCCTGTTCATTTATTATAGAGGAGACTAATTGTTTTTTTGTTTTTTTTTTGAGAGTTCTTCCTTTACTGTTAATCAGAAATTCCACATTTCAAAGAAGTTATCATCATGGCCACTAACTGTGACAGCTGTGGACATCGCACTAATGAGGTCAGAAACAGACCTGACTGCTTTGACTGTAGTTATTTGTAATCCTGTGTGAAACTTCACTATATCCTGTAGAAGATATCTAGATGGAATGCGTTGTATTTATGACATTGATGCTATTTAATGTAGAAAATTGCTTTTTATGTCTGTTTTTAATTAGATTTAATGTCTGTGATGTTTGTATTCAAATGGAAATTTACTGTCTTTTTTTAATCTTTAAATCTTTTTAAACTGAGAACAAAACCGTGCAACATATTTGATGAAAGTGGTTACTAGAGGAATATAACAAACACATACATACCAGGAACACAGCTATACACTGCAAGGATTAACCATAAATGTTGTTATTGAAACTACCACTGAAGCTAAATGTGTATTCTCTGTTTTCTCTTCCCTGGTTTCATCACAACCCACTGGGTTTTCTTTGCAATAAGCAATTGAGTGTTGAGTAGAACAGCTGCAGGAAATCAGATTAGCTGTTAAAATGGTGCTTCCTTCTTCTGCAGGATGCATGGAGGAAGGACAGTATGTGTTTTTGTTCATTGATTATACAATTATATATTTTTTCTTCATTGTAAACAGTCCAATATTGTTTATACACTAATCCTTGTTTAAGTGATGTAAAAGATTATCATCCTTTCTTAGTTGTTCAGCCTCTCTTTTCCCCTTTATGTCCTGGGTTTGGAAACAGCTGATCTGCTCAACGTCCTTGTCTTTTTCATTTTCTACTCTTAATGAGTTGATACATATAAAGTGTAAAGGGAACATTGTGCTAGCTGTGGTGACTGGCTATAGCTGCAGTTATGGATGATTGTGGGTGACGCTGTTCTACTTGAAGAGAATGAAACGCAGTACTTTTGGCCGTAGAGCGTCTCATAAAGTAATACATTTCCCATGAAAACTCACTGTGAAACAACATGAAATATTTTAGACCCCTGATTCCTGTCAATGGAAATAATTTGGACATCTCTAGTATTATGCATTTTTCTTGTGTTGTGTATTTTTTTCTTGATACATTTCTTTGTATGTCAGTGTGGGTACTGTAGAAATCTTGGGAATAAAAATGATTGAATTCCATTAATAATATTTAATGCACCATTGTTCATTATTTGAACAGGTGAAATCAGGCGGTGCTACAGAGGACCTGGGAACCAGGATCACTCTCCACCTTACAGATACATCAGACATGTCGCGAGACCTGCTAAAGGTATTCTCAGTCCACCCAAGCTTTTCGTTCTCCAGACTCAGAAATCATGCTGTTAATGATGTGTTGTTTAGTTTGGATGACGTGGTGCGTTTGCGTGTGTGTGACAGTCGGAGACGTGCAGTGTGCTGATTCCAGAGCTGGAGTTTGAGCTGGGCATGGCGGCGTTAGGAGGAAAATTCACCACACTGGAAGGGCTCCTTAAGGACATCAAGGACCTGGTGAGCATCAGTAGCTATAACATAAGCTCATTTTAGGATATTTAGATTGACAGGAAGCCTTCTTACTCTTAGTTGTGCTATGTGTCTTTGGTTTAGATCGTCATGAAAAACCCCTTCATTTGTGGAGACAGTTCCATTACTGACACATCTGAGAAACTGGAGCAGTTTGGGAAGAAGATCGACATGGTATGAAGGTTTTACTTGTTAGACACACAGCGTTCAACCCTAACCCTGCTGTCTTATTTAGAGGTGCCAATAAGCTAAATAAATAAATAAATAATGGCACCATAGGCCAAAGGTTTCTGGACACCTGCCACCAAGACAGTGCCCCTGTGCACAAAGCAAGGTCCATGAAGACATGGCTTTGCCAAGGATGGAGTGGCTGAATGGGTACAAATCCCCACAGCCATGTTACAAAGTCTAGTTGAAAGCTTTACCAGAAAAGTGGAGGTTATTATAACAGCAAAGGAGGCTAAATCAGGAAGGAGAGGTTCAATATGCTTATATGGGCATGATGGTCAGGGGTCTACAAACTTTTGGACATATTATGTGTAGGTGATTTAGGCAGACCCAGTGCCAGAACAAATCTAATAGAGTAGAGGGGCGCAGTGAATTTTGCCATTGTGTAGCCATTTCCTTTTATCCATTTCTGTTCAAAGAGCAGTCTGATTGTTGCTTGCTCTCACTGAAATGAGCCAAATGTGACCCTATACAAATAAGGACAGGGTATGTTTTTGTTTTGATTTCATTTTATTTAGTGTTTTTTAATAATCAAGCGTAATAATCCAGTCTCCTTGATGCCGACTCCGGTGTAGCATTTTAGAATTTAGGCTCCTTGATCTGGTGGTACAGAGACGCTTGAAAAAGGGTTTTTTTATGCTTTTTCAGCTACTAAAGCAATGTTCAGAATAAACACAAAATTTTACTTGTTGGCATGCCAATTCACTGAGGCTTAATGGATGGGAAATACATTTGCTGTTACTTTCACTTTGCATTATACAGTTAGCATGGACCTACCCTGTCAGCCTGGATAATTAACTTTGAGTCAGTGAATTACAGAACCTACTCTGAAATTCTGAACATAGCAGCCAGGGTTCCTTATCATGAGGTTAAACTTTTCTTTGCCTTGTGTGTTAATATGAAGATTATGTCAGGAGAAATGGACGCCCACATCATCTTAGATGATCCAGCAGGGAACAGTTACCTGCAGGTAAGCGCATTTCATTGCGTATCTATTATTATGATGCGTGCCATTTTGAGTAAGACTAAGCATGAAGTTTCTCTGCAGAACGTTTACGCTCCAGACCCTGATCCTGAGATGAAGATTGAGAAGTATGTGCGAACGTTCGAACAGAATGAAGACCTGGGACTTAATGACATGAAAACAGAGGGTTATAGCGAGGATGGGAATTGAGAGATATAAACCAGCAGGAAGGGATCAAGATTAGTTCCGACTATGGGATATTTTTTTTTATTGTTTTTATTCTGTAAGACCTGTAAGTAATGTCAAGTGTACCAAAAAGAAGGAAACGCAAGCACGACCTTGACCTTTGAGTTAATGCAGAATGCCCTGGCTTCCTTGCTGCTATACAGAACATTATTTTTTGTTTGCTTTGGTATTTGTGGCTAAATTGCCCTGTGATGGTCATTAAATTAACTGTAACCATCAAGCTGTTATGAAAGAGTAAAAATAAGTCATGCATGTTATTTAAATAGCACTTCATTGGTTAATGCAAGGAGCATTGGTTTTCTTTAAATTGGGTAATAACCAACTGTACATAATGTATGAATTGTGTTTGTACAATAATAAAAAAGAAGAATATAAACCAGTTGTGGTGTTGATTTGAAGACGAGAACTAAAAATAAATTGGGTGTAAGAGCAGTAATCAGCATGTGTAATTGGACTGAGTCATAAACATTAATGACAGGAGCAAATTAATTCATGCAGCTTTCTCCAGCTCGGGAAAAACACACGGATACACTGCGCGTCTTTGTGCCTTTCTCTGGCTTTCACCATTTATTGAATTAAACACGAATTAAAATAACAATGTCATTTAAAAGCAGTGGAAACGACAACAAGCACAGGTCTAAAAACTACTAAGGGAGTATGCTAATGTTCAGCCCATGTTTGTTTGTTTTTCAGTCCGCTCACAGTCCACCTTTGTTCGTGGCCAGGTTGAACATGTCCGCCGCTCGCTTGTAGCGGTTTGCAGTGGTTCGTGTTCATCTCGATGTGGACACGGTGCCTCATATACAAGCATTTCTCCGAGAAACATCAACAGCGTAACTCAGTGTTTTTTTTGTTAAAACCTTGACACAATGCAGAAATCAAGCGAGAACAAGAAAATGTGTTACTTTAGAGACTCAAAATGGTGGCACCGCTGTGTGGAGCCGTGATGTCAGTGTTCTCGGTCACGAAAACACATCACTTGCTCTTGGCTGGTTTCTCGGTCTTCTTGGGAAGAAGAACAGCTTGGATGTTTGGCAACACTCCACCCTGAGCGATGGTAACGCCACCTAAAAGTTTATTCAGCTCCTCGTCGTTTCGGACGGCGAGCTGCAGATGGCGGGGGATGATCCTCGTCTTCTTGTTGTCTCTCGCCGCGTTTCCGGCCAGCTCGAGGATTTCAGCCGTCAGATATTCCAGCACAGCGGCCAGATACACGGGCGCCCCCGCGCCTACCCGCTCCGCGTAGTTCCCTTTGCGTAACAGTCTGTGGACACGACCCACTGGAAACTGAAGTCCAGCTCTGGATGAACGAGACTTGGCCTTGGCTCGGGCCTTTCCTCCGGTTTTCCCCCTGCCGGACATATTTAAACCACAATAATGCGAGACAGTACGTAGTTTATAACTAGCTCACCGTTTCAAAAGCAGTCAACCAGCTCTATTATGATGTAAGCAGGTTTTGGTATTTATACCCCAATCCTGGTTCTGATTGGTCGCACTGAAGTTGTACAACGCGACCAATCGCAAAGCACTGTGTGTAGCACGAGCCGAAGCAAGCGTCCTATCAAAACGAAGTCTGTTTCTACTGTAATTTGCAAGCAAATTCTATAAATAGTGGTGAGACGACAGCGCATAAAATATACAGAGCCGAGCCGAGCCGAGCCGACGTTACGTTTACCAGCTGAAAAGATGCCTGAGCCTGCGAAATCCGCCCCAGCGCCTAAGAAGGGTTCGAAAAAGGCTGTGACCAAGACACAAAAGAAGGGGGACAAGAAAAGGCGCAAGACCAGGAAAGAAAGCTATGCCATTTACGTGTACAAAGTGTTAAAACAAGTCCACCCGGACACTGGTATTTCATCCAAAGCAATGGGCATCATGAATTCGTTCGTGAATGACATCTTCGAGCGCATTGCCGGCGAAGCTTCACGCCTGGCTCATTACAACAAACGCTCCACCATCACATCCCGAGAGATTCAGACCGCCGTGCGCCTGCTTTTGCCAGGAGAACTGGCCAAACACGCCGTGTCCGAGGGCACAAAGGCTGTGACCAAGTACACAAGCTCCAAGTGAAGGTAGGAGCACAAGATGGACTGAACGGAAGAGGCGCCTGTGGAAGACGGAAGTGATCTCTGCTCTTTGATACAGCATGTTTATTCCGGGGTTTTTGTTCGTTCTGCGCAAAATTACTGCCTGAAATGTTTCGGAAGGACGTTTTAAAAAAAATACTGTACACTGCAGTCATTTGTGTTTGCTTTATTGCTTTTACTGAATGTTCCTCCTGAAATGTACTTGTTTGCATGTGTGAAAGAAGGCGCAGGTTTCCGCATATGTAACACTTGGTGCTGTTCGGCTCCAGAGTGCGCTTCATTACATCGCCGTGTTTCCAACCCGGAACAACTGGAGACAGCTGGGGGAAAACCCGATTTTATGTACTGTATAGCTTTAAAACAGTGTCTTAATAATAAAGAACATTAGTTCACAGTGATTTTTGTCAACTCGCAGAATAAACATGTTGATTCATGTTGACCCCAGTGCGTTTGTAAAGTTCATTGTTATATGGTTAATCATAAGGGTGTGACTGGCTTCACCAGTGACGATCAGGAAGTTTTAATGTTATAAACACTATCCAATATTAGTGTAGGAAATGTTTTTGATTTGAGACATCCAAAACGCATTCTAATGTGCGACACATTGCATAAAACATGCAAAAGAAACACAGACAAACTGTGGAACTGTGTATTCACTCATACTATTATATGTTTTTAAGTGTAATATTAGTTTGCATTATTATCATGTTGTAAAGCATTAGTAATGTAAAAGCACTGTGGAGCTTATGTGGTATCAGGGATCAGTACAGTTGTGCTACAGAACCTGTACTATGTACACTTAAAAATAATAGCACTAAAACGAACCTTTCCTTACATGATGCCATTATTTTTACCTTTAATATGAATCGTTCAACTGGAAACATGGGTGTAGTGTAAAAAGGTAACACTATGTAAGGTAACACTATTTTTTTAAAGAAATGTTTCAAAGATATGCCACAGACACTTTCCACTTTCCTATGTAAAAGATACTACAGGTACACTTGATGCCACACTAGTGACCAAGAAAGCTGCAGTGTAGTAGCCCTTAATCTTCGATTGAACAATTCATTTGCTAATGCCTGGCCTGTATCACAACCGTACTATTGTACTACTTCCTGAGATGGAAGCAAGTAACAGTACACATATTTAAAAAAATATTGCTACTGGAGTTTATCTTTCACTTAAGACATTTAACTACATTTTACAAGAAACTTTTTATTCATACTGTCAGCTTTCTACATTACTCACTATTTGTATATATTTGTATATGTATGTGAACTCATGGTGTCTTCGAAAAAAACCAAACAAACACTGAGGTAAGTTACCTAAAATGTATTGTTACAAACGTCCGCATCGTTAGCTACATTTAGCATTCTTCTAGACAATGTGTATTGTGACATATAGCTACTAGCCATACTAGTGTATTAAAATCGGTATGTTCTTGTATTGTTGTGACTGCAGGTGGCCCCATTCAGTCCCATGGAAAAGGTTTAACTAGAATTTAAAAAAAATGATACATCGGATTGACTCCAAAAATATATAGCACACCACACAGCATCATTGTCGACAGAATGGTGTCTGAACCGCATCTGTGCGTTAAGCGGTTCGGTCTGTATTAAGTACAGAATTTGTTGGAAGAATAATAATAAGAATTATGTGGGATAACAATATAGTGCTTTTCAAGCACTTATAATAAGGGGGTGTTTCGTGTTAGCTGCTAGAATTCTTGGCATGCTCAACATCTAACTCTTACCTTTCATTACCATTCTGAGCTGCACGTTTTCTATGAAGGGAAACAAAAGGCAGACACCCTTATCCAGAGCACCTTCATGCTTTATAGTCTTAATCAAAAAGACTATAATAGAAAATGCTGGTACAAAAAAGGTCTAATAATCATATCAAGTTAAAATCCTATTAGGAGAAGAGTTAGGAAGGCTTTAAATCTGATGCATGCAGCTACAGCAAGCCAGCAGAGGGAGGCACAGCAGTGGGATGATGTGGGAGAAATTGAGGGACTTTCCCAGGTTCAGTTGTTTAGGGGAAATGAAGGAAACTTTAAGCCATTTTAATTCAGTTTGGAATTAGCTTTTACGTATTAAAAGCTTACACTGTATTCACTCTAGATTACAGGTACTAATAAACATGAATGTAGAGCAAGGCTTTTTTCCTCTGACACTTATATTTTACATC
>JAOUQY010000009.1:5930074-5943986 GCA_028566355.1 Doras micropoeus | reverse complement strand
CACACACACACACACACACACACACACACACACACACACACACACACACACACACACACACACACACACACACAATCTAACCGCTAAGACATTTTAAATCTGTGCTTTCACATGTTAAATGAGCACTTCATTAATGCACTGTATTCATAAGAGAAAAATGACAATTTCTATCAATTTCCGAATCTTTTCGCAGCTGCAACTGATTTCCTGTGTAAGAAAGTACGATAAAATCTGTTTAAATGTGGTCTTGTCTGCTCTGGCTCGACTCACAGCTCTAGGCTGTCTCTCTCTGTTCTTGTTCGTGTATCTGTTTCTGAGACAGAGGAAAGGAAACCAACGGCAGAATGGCAACACTATACTCAAATCTCCCTGGAAACCTGACACCCACTGACATTATCAGAAGAAAGCCGACCTTGCAAAACATTCAGAAACTTTGATAAATTATCAACAGATACACGATTGTGTCACGATTGTCACACAGGAATGAAGAAATTGAAGAAGACCATGAATTAAATTTAAATGTAACTTAATTTTAGCTTAAATTTAACTGGATTTCCTAGAAAAAGCCAGAGGGGTTGTAAAGTGGGTAAAGCTGGGGGTCCTGAAGTTAACAGAGCAAACATCTGCATGAACCTGTCAGGGGCTGCAAAATTCCTCCTAGAACAACTTGAGAAAAACACTGATTAACATTGTGGCTGAACAACAAAACAATTTTGACTGTCAAATCTGAAAGTCCATCGTTCTCTACTCTGTCTCAGTATGCATGTTCCTTGTGTAGTCTGTATTTCCTGCTCCTTTCCTTCTGGTGCTGGTGAGTCACTCAGCTGTTACTATGCCGGCTCTGGGCTCTCATTCAACCTGGTTTAGATAAGGAGAGCTTGTATCCATGAAATAATGAATGAAATCTGAGGTTCAATGAACAATTACATACAGGATATGAAGAACACACAGCCAGTCTGCTCTGAATGAATATGGTATGTGAAAAACCCAGTGGCAAAAGGGTAAAAGGCTGAAGCCTGGAGTTTTTGTGTGTGTACTTGAGATTAGGAAATTTAAAGCTAAGTACCAATGTGACAAACAAAAAAAATTAATAAATAAGACAATGACTGCTTGAGTTCATTTGCCAGCTACAATGAGCACATATACACACACAGGATGTGAAAGTGTGTTTTGTAATCGTAAGCCTAGGGCCACTCATTTTTGTAGTGCTTATCATAGGTCTCTGCTGTGCTTACCATTAAGTTCAGCCTGCAGAGTTTTTGGGAGGAAATAAACAGTAAAACGTGTATGAACGCACACACACACACACACACACACACACACACACACACACACACACACACACACATACCACTAATGTTGTAATTGCTAGACTCTGTAGCAATGACTTTGCAAATGTCTGATTGTGAAAGAAATCAGTGCTGAAATTTGCTGAACAAAAGATGTTAGATTTAGATGCTCGTCTCTAGTGTCTCTTCTTTTTTTTTTTTTTTTTTTAGAATTTGATGCAAGAGCACTGCACTTTTAAAATAAAAGCTTCCATCAAGAACCCCAAATGGTTTTTATTACCCTTTGGTAGAACTCATAAAGTTTAAATGACCTAAATATAGGTGCCCCTATCAAAAAAGGATCCAAACATGAAGCTAGAACACCACTGCCCATCCAAAGAACTTCTGGAGGAACTCTCGGCTATACCACAATGTTTTGTCCAATCTTTGTATTTTTTATCTCTTCTACAGTATATAGCCTTCCTGGCCGACTGGTAGGTGGGGCTATACAGGTGGAGGCATGGATATTCAAATGTGTTCTTATGACCTCATAAAACTGGGGAACTTTAGACAACATGTGTGATTCTTCATAACAGATTTGGACTTTAATACATTCAGCATGTTCACTGGGCACATCAAACAGCATCAAAGTGCATGAGCTAAATACAGAACAGTTCATCAGTCTACCTAAGCCTCAAATGAATTCATGAAGACAAGTCATTAGTCATGTCTTTTACCCAAACACCCAAACATACCGATTTTAGGAAAAAGCCAAGTACACGGAACATACTACTGCCTTTCAGAGCTGCCAAGACAATGCAGCTTCTGCCTATGATGCAAATATTGTAGCATAACATACACATACACGTACACTGCAAGAAAATGCCCCTGAAAGTAGGTGATCATTCATGTCTTTACATATTTGCAAATATACTCACTGTACACTTTATTAGGAACACTATACTAATACTGGGTAGGGCCTCCCTTTGCTTTCACTTTATTTCAGTTCTTTATAGCATGGATTCCACATGATGTTGGAAACACTCCTTTCACAGCACTTTCATAGTGTGATTCTGCTGCGCTAACACATCCCAAAGGTTTTCTATCAGATTCAGATCCAGGAACTGGGAAGGTCACTGAAGAACACTGAACCCATTGTCATGTTCAGGAAACTAGTTTATGATGACTTTGCTTTGTGACATGGTGCATTATCATGCAGGAAGTAGCCATTAGAAGACGGTAAATTGCGGTCATGAAGAGATGCACATGGTCAGCAACAAGACACAAGTAGACTACTACACTACCTCAACCAGCCTGCAATGTTGACACAAGGCAGGTTGGGTCCATGTATTCATGCTATTGGCTGTACCATCTGTGTACCTCAGCAGAAATCGTGATTCATCAGGCCAGGCTACATTTTTCCAGTCTTCAACTGTTCAGTTTTGTTGAACCTACACCCACTGCAGGCTCAGCTTTCTGTTGTTGGCTGACAGAAGTGGAACCCGATGTGGTCTTTTGCTGTTGTAGCCTGTGTGAATCAAGGTTTGACATGTGCATTCTGAGATGCTTTTCTTCTCACCACGATTGTACAGAGTGGTTATCTGAGTTATGGTAGCCTTTCTGTCAGCTTGAACCTGTCTGGCCATTCTCCACAGATTTCTCTCATCAACAAGGAGTTTGTTTTCCTCAGAACTGCTGCTCACTGGATTTTTATGTCTTTATTGCACAATTCTGAGTAAACTCTAGAAATTGCTGTGCATAAAAATCCCAGCAGATCAGCAGTTTAAACAAATACTCAAACCAGCCCGTCTGCTCCCAAAAATCATGCCAGGGTCAAAGTCACTGAGGTTATATTTTCCCAATTCTGATGGTTGATGTATCTTAGGCATTGCACTCCTGCCACACAACTGACTGAACTATAGAGTTCAGTGCATACACAGTGACAGAAATGAAAACACAAATACAAACACTTATTGACCATGTTCAGACTAGTCTGTTCTGAATACTCTATAAAATTTCTATAATAATGTGTGATTGTAAGGAACTTTCTCTGAGGTTAATTGAATCAATAGTAGCAGCAAGTGGAAAAATCAAGCTATGTCCAATCATAAGAAGAATCAACATTAATTAACTGGTCACGCTGGAATTGGAAACAATTTCCTAGCTTTTTTGATGTTTATCAGGCTCACTAATGACTATAAAATACATTAAAAGTGCACAACAAATCCTCTCCACATTATCGAACCAGAATTCAGCTTAAAGCTCTGTTCCTATGTCATTAATCTAGATGACACCGACAAGAGTGGGGTATAGAGGGACATACTATGATATGTTTGTATGTCACAAAAATATAATGCTTGCTAATGCCATCATTATCTTTCTAAGTAAAGAGCAAAATTTTAAGGAACAACATAATGATTTGCACACACATGACCTACAGTCTAACACACACCCACCCACACACACACACACACACACACACAAGAAACATGCACACCCACAGTAGCTGCCATGGCAACCGTGAAGTGCACATGAAGAATGGTAAAGGTTGCCAGATCCTCAGACAATTTAAGTGTATCTGGTTTGTCAGGTCATCAGTCTATAAGGGTGAATCCAGAGACCAGTAGAAAAACACAGGCATATCCTAGATATACAGTGGTGTGTTGATGGAATACTGCACTAGGCTCCAGTTAACTCTAACTCTAAATGCACTCATGGATCTGATTTAGGCCCATTGCTTTTTCCTTCATATATACTACCTCTGGGTAAAATTATTTGTAAACAGCTTCCACTGTTATGATGATACACAGCTGTATGTCTCAGCAAAGCCAGATTAGCAACACCAGCTTAAGAAAGTTGAGGAATGCTAGACACTGGATGTCTAAGGACATTAGACACTAGATGCTGAATAATTTTCTTCTACATCACAGGATCACAGGCAGCTAGAAGTAAGCTTACATAGTAACTCTGAATGGCCTTTCAGTTACATCATGTGTAGTTGTAAAAGGCCTTGGAGTGATTAAAGCTTAAAGTTACACTTAGAAACCATGAATCTGGCTTTGCAACTGAAATAAAAAGGCTTCCTATGATGGCTAGGACTGATAGCTGTGAACAGTTTTGTACTCCATCAGTCAAATATCAGTGAACAGTCTACAACTTCAACAAAATAGATTTCATGTTAAAACTTTATTGAAATTTCTGGTTAAAATTGCAGCTTTTTACCATATAGCACTCAATTACAAAAGGGATCATTTATTATTGCACTATCTGGCATCACCCAAATAAGGATGGGTTCCCTTTTGAGTCTGATTCCTCTCAAGGTTTCTTCCTCTTAACATCTCAGGGAGTTTTTCCTTGCTACCTTCGCCCCTGGCTTGCTCATTAGGGATAAAAATCAAAATTATAAACTATGTCTAGATTTTACATCTTTGAAAAACTGCTTGGGGACAATGTGCATTGTTAAAAGCTCTTTAGAAATAAAATTGAATTGAATTACTAAGCAGTGGAGAGGTCTATCAAATGGTGCTGCTGTCAGCACTGAAACACTGCCATGGCTGCAATTTTACACACACACACACACACACACACACACACACACACACACACACACACACACACACACACACAAACACGCACACACAAACACACATACACACACAGAGTGATATTTGTGCAGAAAAGAGAGGTGGATCGAGGTGGTCTGTTCCTATGGTAACATGCATATGCTGGTGTTAAGTATGTTTTGAGATGATAAATAGTGCATAAATAATGAAACCCATTAGAACAAAAACAAAAAACAAAAAAGATCATGAATATTTTAGACAAAAATATCCCATTTGTGTTTGTGTGTGTTAAACTGCATGCATTTTTAAAACTGAATTCTCTTTATGTTATTTTTTGGTGTTCCTTAAAAAAGAACATTTGGTCATTTGAGCACTTTCATATTAATCAACTCAGCATTGTGACAGCAAAAATTTTTGCTGCTCCTCACACTTTTGCATAGACTGGAGCAAAATCAACACCATCAACAATAAAAAAAAACCCTAAACAAGCAAGTTTTAATTACCTTCAGGACTAGGATCAAGTCCAGGTTGAGGTTTGGAATTTTAAAGTTTAAATTGAGGTTTAGGTTTACAATTAGACCACAGGTATAGGACTCTTTTGTTTAGGATCATTTTGTTTAAGATTTTGTTTAGGTTTAATGGAGATTCATGGATAGATTTGAGGTTTAAAACTTAGTCAGTGGTGCTGTCCAAAGGGAAAACGAGACAGAGCCCAAACATACACAGTTGTGTTCAGAAGTTTATATATACTCATCATCAACATGAATGCAATATTGTGCTTTCTGAGGCAGCATGAGTGTACATCTTTAATAGACAAAAAAACCCATCAATTTGATGCAAAACATTTTTTGGGTTTTCTGAAATCAACACAGTGTAAAATTATACATACACATATTTTGAACAACCCAAGAACCACCAAGGCACAGGCCTACCATAAAATAGAAGCTGCTGAAACACCAGTGTCACTGTCTACAGTCAAGCAAGTTTTATATCACCATGGACTGAGAGGCTACCATGCAAGAAAGAAGCCCCTGCTCCAAAATCGACACCTTCAAGCTTGACTACAGTTTGTAGCTGACCACAGCACCAATGAAAAAATCTTCTGGAGGAAACTTTTATGGTCAGATGAGAAAAAGATTGAGTTGTTTAGCCATAATGACCAGGAGTATGTTTGAGGAGTACAGCGGAGGCATTCAACCCTAAGTACACTGTACCAACTGTTAAGCATGGTGGTGGTAGCATCATACTTTTGCTGCCAGTGGAACTCATACCTGTAACAAAGTGTATGAATTTATGAAGACTAATGAAGACTACATCAGAATTCTTTAGCATAACCTCGAAGCATCAGCAAGATGGTTGGAACTTGGACACAACTGGATGATCCAACAGGACAATAACCCCAAACACACATAACTCTGGTTAAAACACACACAAGGCTGGTTGTGGAATGGATAAAGCAGGCTAATATTAATCTTTTGAAATCACCTTCCCAGAGTTCCAAACTCAACCATATTGAGTATTGTGAGTATTGTGCCTAAAATTCAGGTCCGTGTCAGGAAACCAACAAATTTAACTGAGCTCTATCAAATATCCGACCAGAATTCTACCAGAAGCTTGCTGATGGCTAACAAAAACAGCTAGTCAAAGTGCAACTACAGGGATATTTAACCAAATATTAGGTGTGCTGTAAATAAATAAACATGTGCACTGAATTCTTGTTTTTTTCTATTAAAGATGTGCATGTTCTACGCTCATTCTGCCTCAGAAAAAGAACAGTTCAAAGAAATCAGAAACACCCAAAATGTCCAAGACATTCATATTGATGATGAACGTATGTAAACTTCTACAACTGTACATCAGCCATTCAACAAATGTATATAGCTAATAACGTCCTTAGTCATAAAGCACTTAAGCACAGCTAAACAAAACAGCTGATAGCTGAAGAAGGAAGTGACTGCTAACTAGCCAGATTTCTAAGTGCTCATACCAAAAATGCATGTTCCTTACAAATGTGGCACCATTTAAAAGAGAAATTAACAGGCTTTCCAACGGTATAAGATTTGTTTCCAAAAAGCATTGTTACAACAAAGAAATAATCTACCAAACACAAATTTCCTTACTTTTTGTGCTATGTTTATATGTGTCTCTCTTTTCAAATCCACAAATTTCTCTGCCTATTACAGCATTACTTTAAAAATTAACTAGATAGGAGTCTATAGCATAAGTCAAGTTTCAGGCTGTGTAATGCTCCAACAAAATCTATGGTAATGAGTCACTGGTGGACTTTGGGATAAGGTTTGTGTTTGAGTTTAGAGATAAGAATAGAACATGGAGAAAAGTAGAGGGATCTTGTGATCTGCTTATCTATAGCCTTGTTCAGCTATTACAACATTAGAGACAGCAGGCTGGTGCTCTCCAGTAGGTAAATGAAGTCAAGTTAAGCTTGCTTTTTCTAGTCTTTCCCCCATACTCTGTTACCTACTCCATTTTTTTCACCTTACACTCACAAACTTAAATGTATTTTATTGGGATTTTCTGTGATAGACCAACACAAAGCAGCAAGTGATTGTGAAATGAAAAGTAAATGATATATAGTTTTCAAAATCTTTAATAAATATGAATCTGAAAAGTGTGAGGTGCATTTGTATTCAACCCCCCAAGTCCATGCTTTGTAGGAGCACCTTTCTTTGCAATTACAGCTGCAAGTCTTTTGGGGTATGTTTCTACTAGCTTTGCACATCTACAAAAATGTTTTGCCCATTCTTTGCCCATTCTCTTTGCAGAAAAGCTAGAGCTCAGTCAGATTCTATGGAGAGTGTCTGTGAACAGCAATTTTCAAGTCTTGCCAGAGATTCTCAATGAGATCTAGATCTGGAGTTTGTCTGGGCCATTCTAACACATGAATATGCTTTGATCTAAACTATTCCACTGTAGCTCTGGCTGTACATTTAGGGTCGTTGTCCTGCTGGAAGGTGAACATCCGCCCCAGTCTCAAGTCTTTTGCAGCCTCTAACAGATTTTCCTCCAGGATTACCCTGTATTTAGCTCCATCCATCTTCCCATCAACTCTGACCAGCTTCCCTGTCCCTGCTGAAGAAATGCATCCCCACAGCATGATGCTGCCACCACCATGTTTCACGATGGGGATGACGCGTTCAGGGTGATGTGTGGTGTTAGTTTTCAGCCACACATAGCGTTTTGCATTTAGGCCAAAAAGTTCAACATTGGTCTCATCTGACCAGAGCACCTTCTTCCATATGTGTGCTGTGTCCCCTACATGGCTAGTGGCAAACTGCAGTTTTGTAGTTGTGCCATATTCCTTCCATTTTTGGATGATGGACTGTACAGGGCCCCGTGAGATGTTCATAGCTTTGGATATTTGTTTATAACCTAGCGCTGCTTTACACTTCACCACAACTTTATCCCTGACCTGTTTGGTGTGTTCCTTGGTTTTCATGATGCTGTTTGTTCACTAATGCTCTCTAACAAACCTCTGAGACCTTCACAGAACAGCTGTAGTTATACTGAGATTAAATTATACACAGGTGGACTCTATTTACTAATTAGGTAAAGGTTTCTAAAGGCAATTGGTCACACTGGATTTTTTTAAGGGGTATCAGAGTACAGCGGACTGAATGCAAATGCACACCACACTTTATGCATACTTTTGCAAGGCACTGAATCTTTCACCTACAGAGGTAGAGTAGCTAAAAAGATATAAGGGTAACTGAATTTGTGTGAGACTACATTCCCCTACTGACAGACCTATGCATCACCACGACTCAGTTGTGCTTCTCTAACAGAGTTTCACCTTACTTTACAGTGAAGTCCAGAGAACTTGAAGCTATGCTTCATATATTCTTCACACACAGTGTATGTGTTCATTTTTCAATGTCAAGTGTCTGTGCATTAACTGAGCAGTGTAATGCACTTTGATATTTGTTCTTTATCAGCAGTTACTGGTATACAGTGGATAGATGAGCGTGTGTGCATGTGTGTGTGTGTGTGTACCTGACATAGAGGGAGCGTTTCTGATTGGTTCGGAGGGATCCTGATCCGGAGCTCATACTGTGGTTCATCATCTGCTCTCTCAGGTCATGAATCTTGGCCTCAAAGCGCCCGTACTCTGCGAACGCAGACACAAACAAACACCATCCTGTCAACACATTACTGCTACTAACCTTTACACGCATAATTACTAATGCACTCCTAACCTCAGACAGAGTGCACTGCAAATGGGTGAGCCACACACAAAATACAGTAGTTGTTTGAAGGTAGAAAACTGACACAGACACTCTTGGGTCTTCTTGAAGTTTGTCCTTTAAGATGTACTGCAGAGATGTGGTGCCTGTCAGGATCGATACAGGACATCAATACACAGCCCTATTCAATCTAAGCTCTAATAGCGGTAGTGTAGTTCTCTGTCTTTCCCAAGGTCAAGACATGCAGCCAGAGAGAGAGAAAGAGAGAGAGAGAGAGAAATATGGGTGGTAAATGCAATTTTCCCTTGAGATTACCCATAATTCCTTACAGGCAAGCAGCATATGGCACAAAAAAATTTATGGTTTCCCTTAAAATCAGTCAAGTGCTAGAAAACCTTCCCCAGTGATAATGGCTTTATACTTTGTATGTCAGTTGCAGACACACTATAAAATCACAAATCAGACTAAATGCTTCCTGTCATTCATAACTTCACATTTTATTTTTTCACTTTTATTGCTATTAATTGTATTAGATATTTAGAGTGATATGTGATATAGGCAAAAACTGTACGAAGTACAGTTATATCTTCATACCAAATCCACCAGGCAGCAAAACAGCCTTAATTTTTTCATACTTAAGCCTCTAGTTTCACAAGAAAAACCACTTCTCTTTCTTTTACTGTCATTCTCATTCTTTTAAAAACCCACTTCTCATTCTTTTACTGTCATGGACCTAAATAAGGTTGAGAAAATAATAAGGGAAATGTCATCTTAAGATTACTGAGCAACTTGAAAAGGTGAACCAGGTTTTGGAGGTGTTTGTAGAGCAGAATGTTCCTTAGTACGTTTCTTGTTGCAGAGAGTTTTCCGGAACATTCAGGCATGGAAAAGTTATTGAAAGGACACAGACCTAAAATGTCAAAAATGTTTCCTTCCTTCGAGGAGGAAAAGTACATAATGGAACTTCATCAACAGCACAGTGACGCATGGCTTAGGTCCACTTGTCTCAGAGGTAAGTGTTACTGCAAATCAATGCAATTGTTCAGACTGAACACCTTTATGCTATGATGAATCATTTCTATCCTGATCGGAATGGACTTTTTCCATTAAGACCCCGCCTCTCATCCAAGGGTACGAGGACTCACTGAATGGTTTGATGGATATGAAATTCATGTTACTCATGTGCTATGGCCTTCACAGTCACCACATTACAAACCAGCTGAATGGCTATGGAAGATTTTGGAAGGCAGTGTTAGACAATGCTACCACCACCACCATCATCAAAATATTAATTAAGGGAATATCATTCTGAGGAATGCCGTCCAGTATAGTTCCAGACAAGCGTAGAATCTATGACACGCTGAAGCTGTTTTAGTGGCTTGTGGTGGCTCAACACCCTACTAAGACACTTTACGTAGTGTTTTCTTCTGTCACTCATCGGCACTGTCATATACTATAGCTGTCAACTTTTAACACTATATAGTTTGTTACTTTTAACTATATAGTTACAAATAAAACTAGACATAGCGCATAGTGGTGCAAAATATGACCATCGCATAAAGTGAGAAAAAGGGCAAGAATGTAGTGAAATAAGCATACGAAATGTGGTAGTGTTGTGGGGTGTGACATTTTGTGAAGTTTGAGCATTTACATCACAAGATATTGTTACATTTTTGCTGTGAACATTATTCACTAGGTGGTGATACTGCATAGTACCACCAATGCATAGTAATGAGCTAGGGTAATGCACTTCCTAGAAGCCAGAAGCTTTGCCCATAAAGTGCTTTGAGCCTACCTCACTTCAGGGGCCATGAGCACAAAGGACAACAAACAAAAACCTTAGGGACACAAACCTTATATTCCGTATCGTATCATCGACCAGAAATTGGTGACCTCCAAGATAGCAAGCTGCTGTGGTCATAATTATTAATCAGATTTTCAATATTTTCTGATTGTAACTTGAAATGAGAAAGCTTCCACAGAATGCCATAGCACTTCAACCAATCCTATGTCATGGTACTAAATCATTAAACCATTCCTTCTTACCAAGAATAAACATTAAATAATTTTTTTTTGCAACCTTGCAAGATTTTTTTTCCATATGGGGAAAACTTGTATCCAAATATGGACTGATCTTCATCATATTCCACTGTGTTATAAACCCACTAATGGACAAGCCTGCAATTTGAGATGTGTAGTTGTAGAGAGAAGAATGTGTGCTGCAGTAGATCCACCATAAAGAGGCTGGCTGGCAATCATGACCTTCAGAACACAATGGTAGAGCACAGAAAGGGCAATATAGTCACACAGACATGAAGACTGTACAGCACAAAACTTTAATCACTGAATCCCATAGGACAAAGACCCAGACAGAGACTTATCCATCACAATTTTATCTATGATACCATAGCTTTACATACTGCAGCTAACTGCTGACACAGTAATTATTGCAAAAAAGTGACATGTACCAGAGCTGTTTAGAGTAAAGTGTCACTGTGTTTGAGTAGGTGATGGTGCATATCAGTTTCTGGAGAGTACACTCTCAGTGACAGTCATTATGCTGTGCTATTATATTGAAACACACACACACACTCACACTCTCTCACTTATCTATTTTTGTGAGGATCTATATTGACTTTTCAGTGCTATACTTAAACTTTAACCTCAGTAACCTAAATAAGCAATGGTGGCTCTGTTAGTTTTTAATTAAAAGCTGTAGTTTTTGTATAAAGTGGTATTCCTTTTGTGGAACAGCCAAAAGTAAGAAAAAAGTCACTAATATCTAGAATGGAACATGCCAGAGGCATGCAATAAGGCACTGCAGTAAGAAATATTGTAAAAATAGATCTTGAGCATAACAGTGACCTAATCTCAAACAAGAATAAAATCTGTGCAGGAGAACAAGCACCCAGACTGCAGCATGGCACAGATGTAGACTACAGCTACCTTACACATGATGGAGGATTAGTAACAGCTCACATGCACACAACACACACACACACACACACACATACAACACAAGGAAACCAGCACACGTCAGACTGTACAGTACCTACATACCTTTCCGTGTCCTGATCCACACAGCCTGCTTTCTACAACTGTGGTCCTGGAGACCCCCTGAGTCTGAACCTCTCAAGCCCACATTTTAGTCCATGTCCAGCACTCACATCCAAACAAACACACAAACACACACTGTGCCTTGCAGTCACACAGATAAAAAAAGTGCTCCAAAGAACAAAGACTGGACTAGCGTGGAGCGAGTGAATCAGTGTGCTAGCGAGAGGGAAAGAAAGACAGAGTGAAAAGAGGACAGGGAAAGCAGAGAAAGAGAAAAGGACTGAAAGAAACAAGCCCAGAAAGGGAGGGGAGAGAGAAAGCAAGTGAATGAATATGAGGGAATAATGGTGAAGAAGGGAAGAGGATGCGAGTGGATAGGCGTAGAGGGATGCTGAGTGTCTGCAGCACTGTGAGGGATTGGCCGCTCCCCATATGTGCTCACACGCACACACACACACGCACACACACACACACACACACACACACACACACTAGTCCAGGACACAATATGAATGTTTCTCTTCTCTCTCCTGCTCTCCCAATACTACTGCGCTTTTCTACAACTGTACAATTGCAGCATATGAAAGCAGCATGTATAAATCTGTCTTTTTCCCCAAACACATCATGTCAAATAATATTCTTTCTGTTCACCCATGTCCTGTTTCATCTTTCAAAATGAATAAATCCTAAACTAAAACAAAACTGGACACATCATCACATCATAGTAAACAACAATTATCTTATGAGTCAGAGCAAGACAAATATAGTGCAAGTACATGGTTTCTGCAGCCATAAACTAAATGTAATACTTTTAAGCAATACTTTTTTCAAACCCAGTTTGAATTTCGTCAAAAAACGTCAAAAATTGATTTTCCAGAATTTGCGGCGATATACCAAATTAACAATCAGTCTTCAACATAAGATCCAGATCAGTAAAACCGAAGCAGCACTTACAGTTTTTACGACGCAGCACTTACAGTTTACCTTACAGTTTATGTGCATGTTGAATATTAAAATAAATAATAATGCATATGACCTCTACACAGTTTCTGCAGCAGTGTTTGATGCCACAATGCAATAAAAAAATTCAAAATGGAACAGATAAATATTTTACTTGAATATGTATTTAAGAGCTGTAAAGGTACTTTTTACTCGTCACATTTGTTAAAAGAGTAGATGAAAAAACATCCAGCTAGGTTAAAGAGAATGCCATAATCTGTATGCCCTTGAAAATTATCAAACACTTGCTACAGAAATTTGAAGGTTTTTGTGTAAGAAGTCTGTGTGCACCAGGGTTTGACAGCTGTGGAAAGTGAGTGGAATTAATCAGGATACAAAACCTCCAGCACAGCTACTGCTTCAGAGCCACCCATTTCTATGAGGTCCAAAAATGACTAGGAGTGATGGGGGGGTGTGACTACTAGGTGATTACTAGGAGGAAGGGTGATACTAATTTCCATATTGAAATATTTGTCCATTGAAGATGTTACATTTACATTTATGGCATTTGGCAGGTGCTCTTATCCAGAGCGACTTACGAAAGAGCTTAGTCATTAACTCGGAATATCCAAAGCTAGTGCTGTTAGACCCGAATTCAAAGTACTTTGAGCTATGATACTGCTACAAATGAGCAATACAACACCTAATACAAACATTTACAAGCAAAAGTACTCCTAAACTATGTAAAACCTATGTAAACTATGTAAAAGATCTTAAGACTACTACTCGCATATTATAGCTAATAGGATATACAGGGGTTAGACAATGAAACTGAAACACCTGTCATTTTAGACCACAATAATTTATTAGTATGGTGTAGGGC
>JAOUQY010000009.1:5898731-5910957 GCA_028566355.1 Doras micropoeus | reverse complement strand
ACCTCCTAAAGGAAAAAACAAGGCTATATAACAAGTGTTATTTACATTAATTTACTTCAAGACTATCTGTTCCATCTACTGCTCCAGTAGATGGGTGGTCTGCTCCACAAAGATGCCTAAATTGTTTATGTTCTAACACCTAGATGTAAACATGAGGAAATCCATCATGTCATATTCAGCTTATGAAATTAAACCCTAATGTATATATCAAAAACAATGGAATTGGCCGTGTGTTCCAATACTTTTGGAAGAGACTGTAAGTGCATCAAGCATAACTAAATATTTACCAATAATTACCATACATATTGTGCTCTAAGCATATAGTGTTTGTTTATGTTACATGAATTTGTTCATCGTCAGTAATTGCTTTATCCTGGTCAGGATAAAGGTGAACCCAGAGCACATCCTGGGAACGCTAGGTGGTAGGAATACAACCTGGACAGGTCAACATACACACACATACATTCATTCACACATGGGACCATTCAGAGCTGCCAGACTACCTACCAGCAGGAGATAACTGGAGAACTCGTAGGTAACGTAGGTAACCCACCTGCTGCCCAGGTCTGTAATATGCAGTATGCAGTTACATATTTGCCTGACATCTTAAACAGAAATGTATCCAAGAAAGCCTTTATCGTGCCACCTAACTGAAAACATAAGCTTTTTGCTACTGTTATTAGTTAGTTGGATAGCTAGTTCAACGTTTTGACGGCTAATACTGGCAATGAATGTTGGTCAGGGAAAATAGTTAGAAGAGCCCCCTCCCAGTTTCTAGAATAACTGTTACCTACTTTCACCACTAGATGGAGGACATACTCCATAAGATTGGAAGTCCACTTTACACAACTTCCACTGCTTTGAATCCACTCTGATTCCAAATGGCAAGGACCGGATATAAACATGTCATTTGAAATTCAGATCATTCTGTGTTCTTACAACCTCTTTTACAATATTGGAAATGTAAAAAAAAGTGAATAAAAATGATAAATGTCTGAAGATATTCAACATTTATGATGATGATTCAGTTTGGTGTCTAAAGCCAAACTGTAAAAAAAGTCACTTAAGGACAGAAGTCATCTATCTTCTCCACAAACTGCAAAATAACAAAATACCCTTAAAAACTACGCAAGCCCAAAACTTAAATTCAGGTCTCTGCGAGCTCATTTGCATTAATCTATTCCATCAGTAGAATATTCCCTGCTGGCCAGCTGCCTCCTCCTGTCTCATTTGGCTTCTCTCTCTCATTTCCCCACATTTGTCATCGTGAAACCGTATGCCAAATGGGAAAACAAACAAAACAGATTGTGCTTACTTTAGATTCTAAAAGCCTCCGCTACTTCTTAATGATGGGTAAATAGCAGCATAGATTATACTGCAGACACGCTGTTATTTATGCAGACCCACACATCTCGCTGTATCTGGCCATTTACTTAGTGTCACATTCTATAATTGCAGCCCCACCATTCACTTGAAAAGGAAATGGAAAATTCAAATTCAGGCTTCCACAGAAATATTCAAAAGTGAGATGGTATGCAGAATCCATCGACAGTCAAGAGCATAAATCTTGACCATTCTCACTAACAGCTAAGATGATATACTCAAGGGCACTTTACTCTAGAACTTTACGAGCTCTGAAAGTTAATAATATAGAACGGTCATGTGGAATTGGGTGTCCGATTGACTAATGCCACCCAGACAGAAAGGGAATAAAATATATACACAATACCATAACACCATTATTTAAGGCTGTTTGGTAGAAAAACTGGGCCCGCTGTTATACCATGGACCTGGTTAGTGAGTTGCTATAATTAACACTGAATGAAAGCAAATTCGAGGAATTAAAAGAAATGTCCTGGAGTGCCTTCTTTTATTCATTCGTGTAAATATACATATGCTGAAAACATTACCGGCATTATAAGAACTTCTGAAGGCAGCAGATCAGTGGATGGCTGATATGATCATCAGAGTGCTGGACAGAGTGTGTTTGAACAAGCTTGAATATCTGAGTAAGCCAGAGAGTGTGTGTGAGTGGGTTGGAGCATCATTTCCCCTTGCTCAGTGAAGGCCAGAGCAAATAAACAGACTGTAGCTCATAAACACACAGTCAGTGAGTAAAATAAGCAGTGCATAAATACATCTGACATTTGCCTAATGACAAAAGTTGCAATGTGCTTTTTTACAGAGCGGCATTCACAAAGATCAAATCCACAAAACGTTCAACATCGGGGTTTGAAGTTAAATAACTGGTGCCATTACCAGTTTTCCAACAAACCATCGTTCATTTTTTTTTTTTACTAAGCTAATAGCATATGCTTTACAGCCTTCTCAATAAACAAGGCAACACATCATACATCCACAAAAAACAGTCTGTTTGGTACACGTATAAAAAAAAGTTAGTGAGGTCATTTGCCCCTAAGATAGGCATTACTGTAAGGCAGCAAGGCTACACACTGTGCCAACATGCCTTCCTTGTATTTGCAATCCATATAGTACATAGTACACTAGTATATAATGGTAATTATACATCCATTTTAAGCAGTGCAATGCTGATATAGGCCAAGAGGTTCAGTTAATGTTTACCTCAAACATTAGAATGAGGAACTTTGCCACTTTGACTGCGGCATGGTTGGTGGTGCCAGACAGGCTGGTTTGAATATTTCAGAAAGTGCCTAATGGAATTTTTACCCACAATAGTCTTCACAAGAGATTTCACAGAATTGTGCGAAAACCAAACAACATCCAGTGAGTGGCTGTTCTGCACACAGAAACGCCATGTTGTTGTCAGAGGTCAGGTGACAGGAAGGATACAGTTCAAATAACCACTCTTTACAACAGTGTTGAGCAGAAAAGCATCTTTAAACACATAAGATGTCTAAGCTTGAGGTGGATGAGCAGAAGAACAGAAAAACACATCAGGTTCCGATCCTGACAGCCAGGTACAGGAATCTGTGGCTACAGTGGGCAAACCACTGGCTTACAAAAACTGGACAGTTGAAGATAAGACAAAAGTCTTGTGATCTTTTTCAAATCTTTGTCTGTCTAGTTCTGGAGGACAGGATCGGAACACAATTAATATATTTATATAAATTCTCCAATTATATATGTTTTTATTTTATACTTATTTTATAATGTTGTTGTATAATGTTGTTGTAATATGATATATAATGTATGATTACCTCACCTATTCTTCTATTCAACTATTCTTCTACCTAATGTTAGCACTCTCTTCATGCTGAGGTGAGTCACTCAGCCATCATGTTGATCAATAACCTCCAGACCTATCAATGCTCCTGAACCATATCAATATCCCCATGCTACCTCATCTACCGGTGTACAACACATCAATACCCGTCAGAGGTACAATGTCAGCAATCTGACTGCATCTAACACGTGTAGAGCGATGTCTCATAGGGACTCATAGGGAGACAGATGCACTGTATCAATAAACTCGCTGTGAGTCCTATTTAAAAGAGCTGTCTCCCTGGGGATGACTGACATATTTCCAATGCCTTTTACTCAGGTCAGGCCAATACAGTAATGTGGCCTTCCAGGGTGTCTCTTTAGCTTAAGCACCTCTACAGTTTTCTACAAACTCAGTCAACATCCCTAAAGAGTTTTCCAGTATTGAAAGTCCTGCTGGCTTATTGACAGGAAACTGTCTGTAAATTGCAGCATAGGCCACTCTTCTGACCATAAGAATCGACTGATACAGCTGAGCTGTCAATCACTGAATGTACTGCAGATAGGCATGACGCTGTACAGTCCATCCACAGGTATTGGATCGGTAATGACTGGATTCTTTGTTTTTGCTATGCACTGAAGACATATGGATAAAACATCAAATGATGAACATGAGATCATGAGGTCAGAATTTCAGCTTTCGTATAGTGGAAGGTGTCAGACTTGCATAATTAATCATCACACCTTAACACAACTGAGCACCTCCTGAAGACAACATTAATGGCAGAAGCTCCCCAAAACAAGGGACATGCAACAAAATATTAAGTGTTATTTACTTGAATTTCTTTCATGACGACTACTTCTATACTCTTGCTCACCAAAAAACTAAGCAGTCTGCCACGAAAGGTGTCTAAGTTGTTTACGTTCTAAGTTGTTTAACAAATCTAGATGTAAATATGAGGAAATAAAAGTCGAACTTCTGGGCTATCGTC
Organism: Doras micropoeus; assembly: GCA_028566355.1. Taxonomy (NCBI): domain Eukaryota; kingdom Metazoa; phylum Chordata; class Actinopteri; order Siluriformes; family Doradidae; genus Doras; species Doras micropoeus. The sequence continues at coordinate 5,906,782 of JAOUQY010000009.1, read as the reverse complement.
TCATCTTCACCTTTTGCTCTCAAACCCAAATGTCTTCAGTGTTGGGATGGAAGTAACAAATTACAATTACTCGCTACCGTAACAAAGCAGATTTTTTTTGTGTACGTATAATATAAACTGTCATTTTACTTTTACTTAAGTATGTTTATTTTGACATGTTTTACTTTGCTACAATTTAAATTGCCTCTGTTACAGAGTATAAGAAAGTTTCCATGAACTATGTGCTGGAATAAGGTGTGAACCCCTTCGCCAGGAACGTTGGTATGTTGGTTCACAGGGTATTGGTAGCAAATCCTCAGTGTTTGTGTATGTGTAAAGCTGGTGGTCTAGCAAATGATAGCTCACTCGGTTTACCTACTTATGTTTGCGCTACCTTCATACCCAAGACATTCCCATTCTGGCTTGGTTAATGCTACGTTTATTTGATCTCAGACCTGATAAAGGTTCTGCCATGTTGGTGTATAAATGAAGGGAATCAACATTTTAATATGTTATATAATCTTCCCTGCTATAACATTGGCTTGTTATGTTTTTTTTCCTTTTTTGTGAGCAAGTTAAGTTAACTTAAAGGAGCAAAAGTAATTAATTATTTTCTTTTGTTATCAAATTTTAAAAAATAACATGGAGCAAAAATTATACTTATTGTATAAATTGTATATAATACAATACATTTTCTTATATATCATTTTTACTTAATATTCCACTTAAACTATTTATGCAATGTTTATTTCATGTAGTAACTGAATCTGTTAATGCGCTTTATCTTATCAAGGTCATCTGAAGTTAAAAAATAAGATGTTTTATACCTGTTCTTACCCTGTCTGTATCGCCTGGGAAAGGCACCTTGCCTATCTATCGGCACCTTGCCAACCACACAGTTAAAACATAAGCTGCTAAGTAATAGTACTCAATAGTACTAGTACTAATAGTAGTACAATTTCACAATAGTAACAACACTTTCACTTGAGTAAAATCATTTTTGCCATTCTTTTGGAGGGTACGGTATCTCTGACGCAGTTAAAAGAATAATGCTGCTTATATTACATATGCTCTATGCACCTCTTGCTCACACACACTTTTTAATGACAGAGCCATTCTCTGACTGCAGTAAAACAATGCGGCTTTAACCTTTTGAGATCACATCTCGAGAGAGAGAGAGAGAGAGAGAGAGAGAGAGAGAGAGAGAGAGGGAGAGTTTGATTATTTGACGGTTCACCACCCACACTGTAATTGGATTGGAGACTAAAGAAGCAGAGAGCAGGAGAGCCAAAAAAAAAACCCCCACTGCAGTTAGTAAAGTATATACCACATACTTAAAAAAAAAAAAAAGAAGCAAAGTCAGTCATAAGATTCATTAAGTAGCTTACATCTCACACAACACAATTACATTCTATTTTTGCTGGAAAAATAACCCTTTTTTTTAACAAGTAAACTATCCCCATATTAATATCTTGTAGGCAAGTTGCAAATAGACTATATAATTGCAGAAATAACAAGACTAATGACCTTTTGTCAGTCAGAAGACAAATTACTATGATGCCCCGACCAGAGCTGATAAAATATACCTGCAGATTTACACTTCTACCTACAACCTACTGATTCACTGTAGTTAAAAGAAAGCCTATACAAGATGAATTTCAGGAACTGCATCAGACAGTAGAACAAGCTAATTTTGGTACAAGTCTAGTTTGATGGTAGAAGAAAATGATCCACATGGCAGAATAATTTAGAGATGCAATGATTCCAGGTCAGGGCAGAGATAACAATATCAGGTATGATTGCTTGTGCTAAATTAATGCTGTCTTTTTTCTAGCAGACATATGTTACATCCTGCTGGAAATTCCAGTTTGGTATGACCGGCTACAAGCTGCCAAAACACAAACTACAGTCAAATTATTTTCCAGGTTTGTTATTACTTGACTAATTTCAGCAGTTTCCTCTTTCACCTGCTCCCACTCTTGGGGTCAGCACAGTGGATCAATTCCGCATCAAGGGCCTAACAGCAGCAGCCCGGTGGAAAAAAAAGCTTCTTATCCTGCTCCATTACTCACAACATTAATCACCACATAAGACACAACGACAAAGAAAATAAGCTTCATTCTTTTTTTGCTCACGATTGACTGATCAAGGATGACAGGCTTATGCCGGTCAAGCAGCATCTCTGCTGCTTGTCAGCTCTGGAAACTGATTAACTGTCATTTCCCAAATGCTGCTTGTAGTTCTAGTCGCTGATTGAACATATCTATAAAAGTGTAGGTGTTCAGAAAAAATGATTTTTGCCTTACTGACCAAAGCATCATTTTTCAAGCACATAAGCATTTCATTAACCCTCCAAACTCCTAGGATCAGTCATCAGCTGAAGATTTATATTCACTCCTATCTTTCTTAACTTTCCCATTCGTTTCTATGTAGTTCGATAGTAATAATTCACTAATTAATTCAATAGCAAAATTGTAGGTTGAGACTTTAAGGCATTACAACTGTCATGAGGTCTGCTGACACGGGTTAAGGATGTTGCCCACAACGTTTTGTTCTTTTTTTATTTGTCCAATTTGAAAAACAGAACACCATCAGTCATGTAAGTTAGTATTACAATTTCCTAGCTAACGCAGCTTTGCCTCGCTTTGCTGTCTGAGATGCAAATAATTCCCAATCCCTCCAAAGCCAATTAGAGACTGCTTTTTAATTCATCAAGTAATACACTGATGGTTAAAATTCTAAATGAGTCAGTAATCAGCCAACTGCCAAAACAAGGCTAGCAGCAGCAAGTTAGTGCTGTTCCAAAGCCATCTGGGCCACAGAAAGGCAGAGACATGTACACTGAGCCACAAACGCACGCACAGTATTTATGAAAAAGAAAATGGATTAGACCCCATTAATCTCCAAACTATAAACCTTAATTCATTTAATCAGCATTGCCACAGATGAGACGCTATGACTTCATACCCATTTAAAGTCAAACTGTTCCAAGAGATAAAATGCAAACCGCTACAGAGACAATAAAGGAGATTAAATCAATCCTCTCAGGTTTACGAAGCTTAGATATCGCTCTAGCACTGCGCATAAGCCCTGATCGACATTCGGTGAGCATCCAGGCTGTGACCTTCAAAGACTCATCAATAAACAATATAATCAACAAGCCTGTCCAGAGGCACACCGAAGGGTCAAAGGGTTAGAGCAGGCAGTAAATGGCACTGCACCAGTTCAGTCACTCAAAGCCTACAGTTTTATTTCACCCTACCTAATGGCCAGGGGCAGTAAGAATCACCTGGACACGCATGCCCAGAAATTTGATGCAGTCTTTACAATAAATACCACTGTCATACACCCTGTATCCATGTCAGACCACATGTATGCAACATGCTTTGAAGACTGTAACTACAGTGAGATCTACTGGTTTCCTGTCCTCCAAAGCTGGGGATAGGCTCCCCCTTTCTCTTCTACCTCTGTAAGTTATTCTTTATTTATATATTTATTTTAAATTAAAATACCAGCACTTTTTGGGGGGACTCTGGGGCATTGTTTTTATTCAACTTTTTCTCTTTAGCACTGCAAGCCATATTAGCTATCACTCACCATGCTATTTGCTATATCATCTCTATGTACTTGCACTATATAATTTCTTTCTCTCCACTCAGCAAATGACACTTAACTTTGCATTGTCTTTTTGATGTATTCCACAATCTCCACTGTACAGCTGAGTTTGTCGATACATACTGTTAGATGGGTGAGTGGTCAGCACACTTGGGTATATCAGACCTCAGGGTGGCTAAGGACTGCAAGTTAGCAACTTAACCCTCATGAAAACAAGAACTCCTAGCACACTCTGCTGGAAGCTGTTCCACTAATGGTATAAACCTCATTGGCTAGATCCTGAGCACTGCCTAATATCCAATCCTAATATCCAATATTAACTTTTCTCCAGGAACTGCTAGACAGTAGCACATCCAAAATCTGTTAAATGTGTGTCATCCTGTTTCTGTGGCAGAAATAACAGCACATCACAGCACTGCAGCTGTCATCTTAGTGGGGGGTCCTTAAATGTATTATGGCCTTTCTGAAAGGGGTGAAACACTTCCCTCTGCCACAATTCCCTGGGAGTCCTTAATCCTTCTGCTTATGACCCTATGAAAAATGCCAGCATGTCTCTGAAATCTGCTAATTACTTTGGCAACAAGAGATAGGGGACTGCATGCTCTGGCGATAAAATGGCCTTGCATGCATTGGGGGCCAGATGACTCTCGAGTGAACTTGTGGTTCAATCCAAGATTTCTGTCCAAGATCATATCACTTAATTTTGTGAATCAGATGATTGATCTTCTACCTGACTTGAAATGGTGGCCATCCAATCCTCAGACCAATGGTTCATCTGCCATGGAGGAAAGGCATGAAGGGCTTCATTATGGTCCACTGGGTGGTGGATGTTATCGCCATGCCTTATATACAGTCTGGGCACCAAGCCCCTACCATGACAAGCATTTCCTCCTCATGGGGATTATTAAGGGTCAAGGATGTGCAAAAAATGTGCACAAAAATAAAAAGGGCATCTGCTGCACAACATGGAGCCCCACCAACACACAAAAAGCTATGATGCATCAAGCATGATGAAATAATTTTCAGCCCTGATTAAGCTTATCATTATGTTACTAGGCAATTCATATTAAATGTATAACCAAACCTCTATGATAAACATGTGGAACAAAACACGTCAAAAGTAAACCACAGTGTGTTACAGGGTGTTTTAAAAAGATGTACCTAATTTCAAAGCAGTATATTTCACGATGGCAAGATGTTACAATTACACAAAAATGTACAAACAGTTTCCTCATGAGCAGTTTGAGGTTGCAGAGATAAAGTGATTTCAAATTGGGTCCATTTTTTTTCAAACACCCTGTATTAAGCTTTGTTTCATAAACACATACAGACTTGATTTCCAAATTGAGACCACAGGTTAGCACAGAATCAGCTACGCCCTGCTAAATGCCATAAATGTAAAATACCTGTTTAGTTGGTTCGCTCCTTAGCTATGCATCTAGGCTAAAAATGTGATACAGCTATCTATAAACACATTTGTGGCGTACATACATTAGTATTTAATAATGAATCATTAGTAAAACTCAAAAATCTTCACAATTTCAAAATTGTGCTTGCTGCATTACCTACATCACACACTGGATGTCAGGGTTACAGCTCAGACTGTATTAAGTCCCATCTGACCTCTGAACATTCTAGAGGGGGTGTGGCTTAAAGCTAACCGGATGGAATAGATGTAAGGTTTTGACAATGGGAATGAGTATTTAGAACTTTATTTTGTCATTGATGGCAACACTTTACTTTTACGACTACGCCAACACAGTCTAAGCTAACCTAAAGGGTACACTGAAAAATAAAAATCAGGCACAGTGCAGAAGAGATTACATCAAAATGCCAGCTAGATGTTAGCCTTAGGTTAGCCTAGGTTAGATATTATATATAAGATATAGGATATAAGATGGATAAACTTTATTTGTTAGTAGCCATAAAATGTGTTTTGACTGTAAGCAGGGTTTGAGAGGTCAATTCAAAATCTTATCCAAGTGTTTGGTGACACCATTAGAGGAGCATCTAATTGGGAACTTCATCATGTTTACCCACCTATACAGTACTGCATGCCATTTTCTTTACTGGAAAGGGCACTTTGGGATGCTGTCATGTAGGTGTGGCAGAGAGGGCCCTTCCTAATAGCACCCTTTTCCAGTGGCAAGGCACCCAAATGGAACATAAAGTTTAGACCATTGTACTGGCACCATAAGGTCACTGCTTACATTTTCTCCACCTGAAGGGCACTTATTAAGACACAAGATCAAATGTTCTTGCTATAGGAGACACATTGTCATAATGTGTTGCATGACAGGGCACCCTAGAGGGCACTCAATCAGTGCCACTACGGATGACATATTAGAGATAGTTTTCAACCATGGGGGCACCAGCGGGGTAGATTACTTTCTCATCAATAGCAAAAACACGAGTTAGAGGTATCCTTGCTTTTGTTTTTCAATATAAAAACCAGATTATAATATGATTGCGAATTGATTGCTACTGGTTAGGTTCCAGATGGCCTAGGACTCTCGATTTCAGCTTTCAGCAATAGTCTTCCACACTTCCTTGTATGAAATATTTTGATATACTGTACGTCTGGACACAATGTGCCAATTTGTCATATTATATTGTTTCTGTGATAGCGACATCTGAATTTTTGGCAACTATTAGTTCTCTTTTTAAGAATGAGGAAAATAACTCTTCTGCAACTTGGATGCAAAAATATTCATGAATGTGGGTGAATTTGTTTCACCACTTTTCAATCAATCTAAACAGCTCAACAGCCCACTCGCTTCAACACACACACACACACACACACACACACACACACACACACACACACACACACACACACACATTAACAATAATTACAATGGCTGGAAATAAATAATGCATTTCTAACAGGTACAATCAGTGGTTTTAAAAGGAATATTAAAGCTGCATTTCCGATCTACCTACCTAGACTCTAGCATAATTGCACTAACATTTGCTGAATGACAATGCTATTTCAATTTCAATGTTATTCTTTCTACACAATTTTACAAATGTAACTGGAAAAATGGGGGCCAGAGAAAACTCACTCATACGCTGCCTTTTGGTGAGCCTGGCTTTAGACATTCTCTGTCTACATTGCCAGATAGTATAAGTTGGTGAATTAAAGTTTGGTATTCTTTTACTCAATATCGGTAGAGAAGACTACCCCAAATGTAGACACACATGGGTGATTTGTTGGTGGAGCATGCAGGAGGGGCATGTTGTGGCTGGAGCATGCAATAGGGCAAGTTGGGGCAAAGCATGCAGGGGGCAGATTATGGGTGGAGCATGTAGGCAAGCCTCACTGGCATGCAAAGCATTACGTGATCAGTACCTGGTAATGTCGGAGTCGGGGAGCACACCTATGTGGTAGTGGGGGAAAGGGACAGAGTGCATTGGGCTTTTATCAAACTCCACAGGGGAGTAGTGACGAGGAGAGGGGGCACGATCACACAGTTTATTCACAGTGCTGTAAACTGGCTCTGGAGGCCTAGAGAGAAAGAGAGAGAGGGCAGAAAGCAGAACATGTATGTTAGTATGCGTGCAAGACACAGAGAGGGAAAGGGAGGAAGAGATAGAGAGAGAGAGAGAACCAGAGAGACAGAGAGAGGGAGAGAGAGAGGGAGAACCCGAGAGACAGAGAGAGGGAGAGAGACAGGGAGAACCAGAGAGACAGAGAGAGGGAGAGAGAGAGGGAGAGAGAGAGAGGGAGAACCAGAGAGACAGAGAGAGGGAGAGAGAGAGGGAGAACCAGAGAGACAGAGAGAGGGAGAGAGACAGGGAGAACCAGAGAGACAGAGAGAGGGAGAGAGAGGGGGAGAACCAGACAGAGAGAGAGAGAGAGAGAGAGAGAGAGAGGGAGAACCAGAGAAAGAGAAAGAGAGAAATTATACCTACAAACAGGAATCTCAGACAAACTACAAGCAACATCTAGTAGTATTTCTTTTTCTGTCTACACATTTCTGTCTACACAGTTCTCAAAATGTAAAAAGTCATCTTTAATTCTGACACTCATCAGCTGCAATATGTGTATAATGACCTTGTTACAGTTGCTATAAACAGCCAGCAAGAGATCTTTGGGAAAAATATCAGCTTTTGTTAGCAGCCCGTGGGACTTTAGTGACTCCACGTGGCTTGGGAGGAAACATTTTTAACACAGATTAAAACTATGCCAGAGTGCATGGGAGTTGGGCTTCAGTACGTTTGCTTTGTATTTAGTATGCCACAACTAAAAGATAGTAGCATAATTTGACAGAGCCTTCAACCTCTTCCAATACAATTTGCTGAAATCTACTTTTCTACAACTGTTCAATATGATAAATCACTTTTAGACATCTACAAACTTGATATCTACTTTACTGACTATATACAGTGCCTCCAAGTAATATTCAACCCCCTGCACATTTTGTAGGTTTACACATTCGGAGTTAACTTGGCAT
>JAOUQY010000009.1:5843089-5854539 GCA_028566355.1 Doras micropoeus | reverse complement strand
ACTGGTGCAATGTGCAATTAATGAAGATTGGCCACCAGGCTGGTCCACTTTAGCCATGAAACCTCCCACACTAAAATCACAGGTGTTTCAGTTTCATTGTCCAACCCCTGTATATTTTGAGGTAAAATATAATACCAGATGATATTGTACATAGAATATTATACCATAGATAAGAGATTAGAGATTGTAAGAGGGTATATATATATGAAAAGTCAAACAGTCAAAACTAGCTGAATCTGTTTTGAATCCGATTGAACTTGAACTGATTTCACCCAGAGAGAACTACAGGTAAGTCCCTTTAACACTGATACAAGTTTCCCACATCATGACTTATTTAAACATATATTAGGCCTGAGGCCAGCAATCCAGGGACTTGATTACATTACAAAACATCATGGTATTGACACACATGCACAAACACACACACAGAGAGCCTTCAAGAACATTAGCATTCAGAGGTAGTAGTGCCACAAAGCCCATAAGGCCCAGGTGAGAGAGTGGCAGCACTGCTGCGAGAGCAATCGATGCCTGAGGCTGAGACTTCACCTGCTGACTGCACAAGGCTCTGACTACATTAATGAAAGCCACAAGAGCTACTGCTTCAATCACAGACAGAGCGAGAGAGCCAGACAGAGACAAGGAAAGGAGAGGGAGAGGGAGAGGGAGAGGAAGAGAGACAATACAGCGACACAGCAGGAAATTAATTAAGAGCTTCTGTTGTGTCGCTGTGGTCTGATGAAGACACACACACCTCTTCATTTAAAGAGTCTTACGCACACGCAAGAAAACCTTTCATCTCCCACTTCAGCTTTTTCCTTCCTGATTGAAAGAGAGCTGCATTCACATGAACAATGACATACAGCAACAAAACTGTGTTTTATCGTACCTCACTACGTTATGAAGCCACGCCGGGATGCAATACAGCCAGTGATAATTGCAGCAGTATTTCAGCAAATGGCAATTTTCTTCAGTGAAAGAAAAGTAACCCTCATAAAGCTCAGGCAAACCGAAGCCATGTATTATGTCTCCACGGGACCAATAAGAGAGGCTTATCCACTGACAAGCCTCTGCCAAACTTTTAACACTATGTCAAGACAAGAATTATCATTCTGTGAGCTGAAACCGAACGAAATGTGTGCCTTTGGGAGAGCGTGCGTGCAATGTAGAATCTGCAGTACAACAGACAGGGAGATTAAAAGTCATATGCATGCTGACTGAAGCCTCTTGGAGATCCTGGGAGTAAGTTCAACAGCTTAAAATGTTATACAGTATGGCTTTGAAAGAGTTAGGAAATGGTATTTGATGCTGAAAACGCTGCACTAAAGAACTTCTGTGAAGTACGTCATGGCACTGATTGTCATAGTGTTCGACTTCAGTCTGGAGCGAATCCTTGAAGAGGTGTAAATTATAATCATGCGCCATGCGGTAAGACCTCGCAACCACATGCAAGTCAGAATCTGTAGAGTAAACTGCCATTTTTGGATATAATCAACAGATGAGCTTACACTAGAGAGACTGTTAATCCAAACACATTTCATTCATTCCATGTACGCTCCGTTTTTCACTCCTTGACACTCCTTTTCCTTGTCTTCATGGCTGAAGCAATAGATAATGTAATACGAATCTGGGTAAACAGTTCAAGGACCCAAACTATCAGAGAAATGCAGAGATAAGCAATGTAAAGAAATGCATTAGATGATGCAGCGTGCAGTGTAGAGAAAGTGCGCAGGCTGTTGACGAGTGTGTATGTGTGCTTGGATGCAGAGTGGCTAAACCACAGCAATTCTTAGGAAGCCTTTGAATGTACTGTGAATAATTTCCCCAGAGTTTACAAGCGCAAGCAAATCAGGGCAGAAATCCCTCTCTAAGACCTGCTTTACTGTTTAAAGGGGTTATTTCAATGGGATTTTTTGTGTTTTTGCAAAATTTTCATCTTTTTTTTCACTAAGGGATCAGTGAATACAATAACCACCCACAAACATCATGAGAAAGCCCTGTGCGTACAATGACTAATCATTACCAAATTTCATCTCTGTTACTGCATATGTAAGGATTTCTCACAAACAAATTGTCTGAGGGTGAATATAATCTGTTAAACGATTAATTGATGGTAAGAGCCTTACATTTGTGGTATGTTTATCTTAGCTAATCTTAAGTTGTTTTGAGCAGAGGAACACAATCCTATTCCTTGAGATCTACCACCTTGTAATGGTGACTTACAACACACCTGGCCCAGTATTCAGGGTGGGATTAACTGAATGCAGTGCTCAGATTAAATGCGTGAGCAGGGTCGGGAAAACCAAACCAATTCCAGTCACACTCCAGCCTAAAAGCTGTGGATGAAGAATTTTGCTTCTGATTAGGATTGCACAGGTGTTATTTGTGTACGTATAGTTTATAGAAGCATACATGTGTGTGAATAGTGATCAGTAAGCCTGAAACACACTATACTCTCAGTCACACTATGCCAAATCCTTCCATCAAATCCATCTGATTATGACATAAAGAAGAAGAATTCCTAATACCAGCTTCAAATAGGGATTACGATTTTTGGATGTTAAATTCTTTTTGGGTGATTCAGGCACAAAGTGCAGCTGCAGCTCTTGTTCTAGGTTACTGCACTTAATAATTCAGGCCAGAGAGATTCTATACATAGAGCCACCAACCTCAATAATACACAAGTCCATGTCCCCGTCAGTAACACAATAGCACAGCAAGAAGCAATGTGTGCACAGAGAATGTCCACGCTAAATCAGTACTCAACCCACGAGCCACCATCCTGGATTCTCTGACCAGCTCAATACATCAATCTGAGATTCTGTCTGGAAGAGTCTCGTTGTAATTCTAAACATACTGTAGATGTGCGGCATGTTTAGATGTGCGGTTTAAATGGCTTTCGAATTTTCGGCTCGGCTCATCTACATGAAACACTTATGAGCTTTAATCACTGCAACACAGATAGAAAATTCAGCATTAAAGCAAATATGATGTAACTGAACAAGATCACAAGAACAGGCACGTGAAATGGGTGTGTTTGGAACCAGACTGCTTCTCCACTGTACAAAGCTGGAGGCTAGAGCACACCACAGAGGCCAAAAAAAATCACCCAAATACTGCTGTTACTTCTAAATCCAACACACACACACACACACACATACACTGTATGCATCCTGATCACACCCACCCCTGATCTGGTCATTTATTTAACTCTTAAAGCAGCAGTATGTCATTTTCCAGCCCTCTGTTACCTACTGTAATGTCAGCAAAAATGATCAACAGCATATTAACAATATTACATTTCAGAATTTCAGAAAAAGTCAGGCTGCTGTGCTTTGTTTGGGGTCGTAAATGTAAATGGAAGCAGGAAACAAAATAACCTATGCAGATCTACTGATGACATCTACTGATGATTTTCTACGGTATCCTAAAATTATGTGATAAGTCCAGATCCATTTTCAAACATTACAAATGGCACCTTTAAAATATATACTACAAGTGTTACTGGGAAACAGTTTCGTACACGTCACACATAGACACACTAAGGGAGATGTATAGTACTATGGTGTAAAGTGAATATGGAAATCTTAAACAGAGACAGAGAGACAGCCAACTTTAGCTAGTTAGCTCTCAGAAGACATGTGCATCAGATCCTGTAAAATACACTACAATCAATCAGCACCACAGAGTATACAACACACCATTACACAACATGCTACTGTCTACAAGATTAACAGCCCAATGCGCACTTCTCTGGCATTCAGCCAACTCAGCCTTCCTCTTCTCACATCTTTCCTCTTCTCCCTACTCTTTTTTTAATCCTACATCCATCCTGCTCTTGTCACACCCCATTCCCAAACACTCACATTTCTTCTTCTTTACCTGGTATGGGTCACGCCAGCCATGCTGGGCACAACTGCACTCGGACCACAGGTCGCAGCTGCCCCCCTTGGTATGCAGCATCATGTTTCTGCTTGGGCTCTTCCATGAGCCATCAGAGCGTGATGCTGTGAGCCTGGCGCGCTGCCGTGGCATGGTGGGCACAGCCGAGGCAGGAGACACCGGGTATCTGCATCCACAAGAAGCGTCACCCCCTTTGGCGTGCATCTCCAGACAACAGTTTTGCTGCTCGGCCAGGTGGGCAGTCATTCTGTCCACACTCTTTTCCCCCACTCTCTCTCTCTGCCTGTGTTTGTAGTCGTTTGTATTCAGGAAGCAGCAGCAGTTGAGGATGCACAGCTGCAGTGAGTGCCTCTCCTCTGAGCTGTGCCTGCTCTCTCTGCGCTGAGTGAGAGTGCGTACGTGTGTGTGTGTGTGTGTGTGTGTGTGTGTGTGTGTGTGTGTCTGTGTGTGTGTGTGTATGTGTGTGAGCCAGTGATCAGGAGAAAGAGAGAGAGCCAAACCCTCTAGATCTGTTCTCTTTTTTATACAGCTAGATAGCCAGTGCACCTAATTTTGGGGATTCACATTTTTTTTTAATTATCATAAAATAAAATGTATTGTTTTTAATACATGAACATGTAAGTCGATTCAGCAATCCTACAGTGGGGGAGAGGGGTGGGCTGAGGGGTGGGCTGGGGAAGGGGGGGCACAGATGAACAATAAGCTTTTTCAATTACATTAAAGGTTCAATTAAGTTAGAGTGAAACTTCTATTAATCACACGCTCATGTATAACATTAGCAATTCAGTCTTGCTAATTAGAAAGCATACAAACAGCACATGGCCTAACGCAAGTCTCTAATCCATTAACTGGTCTACACACACACATTTGAGGACTTTCCATTGACATAATTATTACTGCAGATAATTAATGTTAACCCTGCTAAGTACTAATTAAAAGTATTAATGCTAAGTACTGCCGGTCGGTTCTGCGAGAGAGTCTTCCTCCACCTACTGGCTACAGGCTCACACTGCACTCATGCTACATTCATTTCTCTATATGAAGCCATGCTGAAAGGCAAAAAAGCAATTACACTTTTTCATTATGCTTCATCAAGAAAATGTGAATTGCTTATAACAGCACGTGGAGTGTGGCAGGGTGTAATATTCTCGGACATATTAGAACCTATTACATACCACGCAGAATTTCACTTCCAAAATGTCATCGTCTGTGACTTCACTGAGTAGCCGGTCAACAGATAAGGCTGCTTTAGACATATAGACGTTTAGGAATTATATTTAATTATTGACTCAGTTACACTATAAGTCATAGCTTCTATGTAAGACAGTGAATATCATTGTTACCGGTTCTGATTGTGGTCGCACTTTAAGCTCTCTGAGTCTCTCCGGTTAATGCTGCGCACTGTCTGCACATACTTATGAATGTCGGTGAGAGTGCTGTGTTTTTCTTTCCCCTGCACACATGAAGTGCAGTGCTGATTCACAGCCAACCTGCCACTTCATATGTGAAAGCCGCCCTCTAGAGCCAGTGGTGTTCATTCTGGGCTACTGTAGGAACATGGCAGGGCAGGAGACGACCCGCTCCCATACAGATACGAAGAGCTCGTTCTGAACTAATAAAAACACAATGATTTGTAGTTACAGGTGATTATACACTAATAAAAACATACTTGTGAATACTATATACCATTTCTGCTATATCCTATACCGTTAACTTTGGTCTCACAAATGTCTTTCCATTGGTTTTGAGCAAATTTTAAAATGGCTTGGCTTGTCTGATTATTTGCCATTCCGTCTACCCAGATATTTCCCCTGAGGACGTCAAGAAGAAATATGATGGTTTTGGACAATGTGTTAGGTGATGTATTAAATGGTGTGTATGCATAAATGGGTAGTGTTTGTGGTAGCTCCATTTTTTTGTGCCAGTATTTGCATCAAGACCTGGAGAACACCTAATGACAGGCTAATAACAGGATTTACCACAAAAAACATTTAGACAGAAGGGAAAAGGCAATAAGAAAAGAGAAAATGCTTCTTTGCAATGTTTCTGTTCCAATCTCCGCAAAGCGTAACAGCAGCATTTGTCGGTCATGATTCTGAATCTCATAAATTCAGTCAGCTTGTAAAACATTTCTTTCCAATCTGAGTACTTTTTAAAATCGTGTATAAATCCTGACTGTGTTTGATAAAAGAAATAATGAGGTTGCAGGGTATTACTGTTAGGAAAGGACAGCACTTACATGTAAACTTGTAAATATCATATTAATATACCCTTGGTATATAGTATATAGTATATATATATATAGTATATATATCACCATCTTTCAAACACACTGTTAAGAATTAAGCTGATTATAGACATGTTTTCAGTTACAGCTTACATAGAAACATATAGAAAAGTATCATGTTGGTCTATTGCTTTTCTACTGTGCTCTACTGTTCTACTATATTAATATAAATGATCTGTTTTTATCATTATTAAAAATAATAGAAAAAATCTTTCAGCGGATGATGTTTATTATTCACTAATACATCATCTAAAATATATAGATTAATGGTATGACCTGATGGACTGATGCACTGCTGAGGTAACCATAAAGACTCTGATGCTCATACTGAACACTATTTCAGCACAGTGTGATCTGGTCTGACTTCACAATATGTACACGTAGAAGAAGAATGATTTTAATCACACTTTTAGTCAACCAAAGGAGGACAGGTTGCTTTTTGAATCATCTCAGTTTTTATTTCCTTTGTTCCTGTCACATCCGGTTTGCTCATTAGGCAACTAAATCTACATCCGGATTTCTGCCAAGCTGCTTTGTGACTGTCTATAAACTCTATTAAAAAAAAAAAACAGAACTGATTTGAAATTATTTAATTTAATATTTGCTCCTAAAACATAGTGTTTGTTTGTTATTTGGAGACAAAAAAAAACATTGCCAATGTTGCCAATTGAACAAACGTAAATCGTGGCTACTGTGTTCAGTAAGTCATTTAAAAAAATGAATAGTAAAAATAAAATCACACTACTGCCTGGAGTATTTGATAGCCAAATAAAAGACTTTGATAGCTAAATAAAAGTGCTGTACAGCTGCTTTCACCCACAGCTGTAGGTATGTGTGTGTGTGTGTGAGCTCCAGAAAATATAAAAGAAAATAAATAATTTTGGAATTTTGAATGTGTGTGTGTGTGTGTGTGTGTGTGGACCATGTTTTTATACATGATACATGTTTTTATTTATCTTTGTAGGGACCAAAAGGCAACTTTTTGGCTCTTTTATTTTTAAAATTTTATTAAGATCTACAACAACAACCCCACTTTCCTTATGGGGACCAGCAAAATGTCCCCATAAAGATAGGAATATAAAATGTTTTAACTTTTAGGGACATTTTGCTGGTCCACATAAGAAAAGCTGTTTTTTTGTTGTAGCTGTTTTGGCAAAAAGCTGCTTTTTCATGACTGAGGTTAAGGTTAGGGTTTGGGTTAGGGTTAGCATTAATTAACTGCAGTAAGAATTATGTCAATGGAAAGTCCTCACAAGTATAGCAGTACAAACATGCATGTGTGTGTGTGTGTGTGAGGAATCAGTACATGATATGAGATATGACCTGGACTTAGCATTGGATAAACTAAACGTGTTTGCAGAAAGGCCCATTTGTAAGAGTGCGTGCACACACACAAACACACACATGAACACACAGCTTCCTGACCCAGGCATTGCCATGGCATTGGAAATAAAGAGTTAAAGTGTTGTTCTAATGAGAAACTAAGAGCTCTTGTTCTTCTTCTTTTTTGTAACTGAAAGAAGGCCACTCATGAGAAGAATGGCTGTTCTCCAAACACAAGGCTTGGCAAACTCTTACAGTTTTTATTCTCTATGTGTGTATGTTTGTGTGTGTGGTATGCCATTACAAAAGAAATCAACAACTAGAATTCATCAGAGAAGTGTAGAAGTACACTTATTCTCTACTCAGCGCAATGATATGTTATATTAAGTCATTAACTGTGTTAGTAAAGTCTGAGGCTCAGGCCATGCTCAGGACATTCATTCATTCTTTCATTCATTCGTTTGTTCATTTGTTTCTCCCTATTTCCACAGGCCAGTTAGGTCTCCTCTTTCTTAGGGCAGCTACAAATCCATGAGGGTGAAGGCTATATCATGCTTCCTCTGAGAAATGCAAAGCCGGCCAACTGCATTCAAACTGCTTCTCATGCTACATCACAGGCTGGTGTAACACCCGGAGAAAGCACTGCACCAACCCCTCATGCATGAGCTCACAGATGCCCATAATTGTCTAGAGTAGGTGTGACTGAGGGTAGAGACAGTATGCCCTGAGAGCACGCCCAGTTTTCCTCTCTGGGACTACCGATGTTCATGATATATATCAGGGTCTGAATGTGTGGATGAAGCCCAGTGGATGAAACCCATATGGCAGCACATCAAAAGATTATTTTAATGTCTAAAACTCCTCAAAAGTGCCATGTGTTATTTATGGGTTTTGTTGAATTTAATCGTGTGTCATAACTAGGTGTTGATGCCCACTTGTACACATGCACGCCAACCAACTGTGATGCCACGTCATCAAGACGACAGTCACGAGACAGCCGTGGAAATGTCACCAAATGTTGTGCTGTCAAAGAAACTTCTCACAAGTCCATCCAGTTTGGTCAACAAAAAGTATCCCTCTTGTATAAACTTTATTACTGCAAACAATACCAAATCATGTATCACTCACACACACATGCACACGCATACACACACACACACACACACACACACACACACACACACACACACACACACACACACACGCTTGCATGCTTTTCCACAACATATAGTGTAAGAAGTTAATAATGCATTTATCTCTTTTTTCTTTTTTTTTTATATATTTTTTTTTATTTTGAATCAATGCTGATTTGATAAAAACAATATCACTGACTTTCAAATCATTTTTAATGTGTCACCCGGTTTATAGGGAACTATAAAGTTTTTCGTAAATGGTGGCACAATATTTTTTTTAATTCCAAAAAAAAGAAAAAGAAAAAAAAAGATAAGCTAACTCATCACA
Organism: Doras micropoeus; assembly: GCA_028566355.1. Classification (NCBI taxonomy): domain Eukaryota; kingdom Metazoa; phylum Chordata; class Actinopteri; order Siluriformes; family Doradidae; genus Doras; species Doras micropoeus. The sequence goes on along the minus strand of JAOUQY010000009.1, from coordinate 5,845,568 downwards.
CACAAGATTTTTGAAAGCTGTGACAGGACTCATATTTTTACTATATAGATACTACATCTATCTATCTAATATACTATATCTATACTACCTATCAGAAGTTGTCGGTGTGAATAATGCGTGTTACTGCGGTTCACCACATGGTGGCACCTGCGGCTTACCTTCGATCTGTTTCTCTGAGGATAACAAACCCTTCAAAAAAGCAATACTGACAGTGATTTTTCTTAAGCATACACTTCACGCCAAGTCTGTGCTAGCGGCGAACAGTGAATAGTGTGTGCTGTTGAGAGAAAATAAGAGAAAATGACATTTCTGTTGAGTTCATCTGAAGTCCTGAACCTCTCAGGCGAGTTGCTCTCATCTCGTTGGGAGACAGTCTGAGCAGACAGACAGTAACTGAGCTGCTGCTGTGCCCTATAAAGAGCACTACGGGTGTCATAGTGTGCGTGTGTCTGAGTCTATATTCTTTTGTACTGCGTTATATTATACGCAAACCATCTAAAGGTTGCTGTAATGGAGATGTGAAAAGTCACAAACTACAGACACTTGCATTTATTTTTACAGCTTAAGTTCTTATCCAGATTAGCGTGTCCTTATCCACATAGTACAAATAGGTCAAAGATTAAGAATGCTATCAGGCAAAAACCCTTTTAGAGAGGAAAATGTATTTATCTTCAGTAAGCACTTTATCCTGGTTAGGGTTCTTTACATTTATGGCATTTGGTAGACAGCCTCATCCAGAGTGACTTACATTTATCTTTTTTATACAACTGAGGAGTTGAGGGTTAAGGGCTTCGCTCAGCGTCCCAGTGGTGGTGGTCAGCTTGGTGGTACTGGGATTTGAGCTCATGACCATCTAAGGAGTAGTCCAATATCTTAAGCACTGAGCTAGCACGTCCCTCAAGGTGAAGCTGGCACCTATCTCAGGACTACTACGGAAGGCACAATTTTTTTTTTACTTTATTTAAGTGTTTGCTGAATATGTCTTGATGCAGGCTGCTCCTCTACTACTCTACTACTGATGTGACCTGAGGCACATTTCCAGGCTATTATGTACAAGAGTTGTGTTATGGAAAAATACCACAGTTCTGTCCATAAAAGTATATTGTTGCACTTTTCACAGTGTTGTAAAACGATTCTAAGGAGCGCATGCTTCCTAAGTGCAACTTTGTTTCCAATTTACAGGCAGAAAAATAATCTCCTGAAGGGCTTCACGGAGCACAGAATAAGACCCTACCACTGCTTTCCCGAAACTCTAATATAACGCTAATGCATCTTATGAATGTTTCACAAGAAGACTGAATCATTACAAAATCAAATCAGCTGCTTCTAGAAGTGTCTTAATGTTCTCCTCTGCCTGAGTGCCTTTCAGCCTGAGAGTAGGTGATGTTCTAAGAGTTCTGAGCTGAGCTACAGAGTGCACCGCAGGTCCACTGAAGTCTGACCCACTGAAGTCCTGCCCTGATCCACTGCCCCGGCTGAGGCTTGCTTCTGCATCGTGGTTTAAATAATGCAGGCTGGCGAGCGAGGTTCCTGAAGGGTGAAGGTAATTAGATTACGCGAGTGCACACGGAGCTCTGCAGTGGGCTAAGATTCAACAGAGCTATACATTAAATGGAGAGATGATTTTAATCTAATGTCACAAGGCGACGAGCAGGAAGCTGTGCTGATGTAATAATGGTTGGTGTGTTATAGAGAGAAAGAGAAAGAAAGAAAAAGATTTGCTATTACAAGGTCGATTATGTTCAGTGTCTAACATTTCATTATCACAAAAGAGATGGTGTCAACTCCTGCATGACTGTCAGCATGGTTTTAGCCTTTAGTCTTTAATCCCTTAGGTGCTTGCGTTTTTATTAATTGCTGCTAAGCTACGGTATGATGTTGCATTTGAAAGGAGCTGTTTGGCTAAAGCATGGTTAATATGGATCCAGTTTGGATGATGTCATTTGCGTTACAATATTACACACATCATTTTTTTAGCATCGTTTTTCATTTTAACATCGTTTTTCTACTACTGCAGCCAAAAGTTTATATTCCATGGAAAAAAAAGGTAAAAAATTCACCTCACTCAAATTCACTAAGCACTTGATCCTTCTAAGGATGGCGGAGGATTTGGAGCCTATCCTGGAAACACTTGGCATGAGACAGGGTTACACCCTGGATGGGACAGCAGTCCGTTGCAGGGTAACAACAGGGTGCGCACACACATTCACAACTAGGCGCTATGTTAGCCAGTCCATGTACCGGCATGTTTTTAGGAGGTAGGAGGAAACCAGAAAACTCATGAAACCCATGAAATACAACCCCAATTCCAATGAAGTTGATTTGCAAATCCTTTTTAACCCATATTCAATGGAATACACTACAAAGACAAGATATTTAATCTTCAAATGGATAAACTTTAGTGTTTTTGGCAAATATTCACTCATTTTGAATTTGATGCCTGCAACACGTTCCAAAACAGTTGGGACAGGGGCAACAA
>JAOUQY010000009.1:5661521-5677309 GCA_028566355.1 Doras micropoeus | reverse complement strand
TGTGGGGGTCCTGACCATTATAGAACAGAGTAAAGGGGACTAACAAAGTATGTAGAGAAACAGATGGACTACAGTCTTATCCATAGGGTTAGTGGAACTGAGAAAATGGACAATGAGTGTAGAGAAAAAGAGGTGGTCATAATATTATGCCTGATCAGTGTATACCTTGACTCAATGACCGCATGTCAATAAATCAAATATGATCATTAGGCTGTGTTTTTTTTTATTTAGTGAAAAGGTTTTCTAATTAATAAAATGCAAATGTTAACACTAAACGCCTGGCCTGAGGGGAGCACAGTGATGCACCGACGCCGGCAGAAAGACTCTCTCCGCTAGATGTCGCTGTTTTCTTTTCTATTCTATAAACGTGTTGATGTCCTGCTGCATCTTACAGCCCCTGAAGCTCCAGCATGACTGTGTAACATGAACATGCTTCCTGCAGATATACTGTCTATACTGCAGACTTTCACTCCATGAAACCAGCTTCCCTGTTCTGCCTAAATGTGTCTTTATTCCACACAGATGCTTAAAATGGGGACCTTTCAGCTGCTCATTGGCATCTTGGCCCTGGAGATGAAGATGGTTTCAGCTTTAACAATACATTTTCTGTCTGACTTGCTTTGTCAGACAAAAGAAAACATTTAACAAACTCAAACAATGTAAATGAAGACATTTCAATATAGTAGCGCAGTAAGACCATGTCCGCAAGTGTGTCCCCATTATATTAAGATATCCATCTTAGCCTAATATGTTTATGTTTACTGTGTCCTCTCCTGTAGAATTAGTTCTGATATACTAGCAGTCACTACACTAGTCAATCCTTATTGGAATAAAATATATTATAATAAATGATTTGTCTATAGATAAACATGTCTTCAAAAGTCCAGGTGCAAACATTTGATTGACATTAGACTTGATGTTCTTGTCCCCAGGTAGGCTACAGTTCAGTCAGCAGCAGCTTATACATTTATAAGATGATGGAATCACCAGACTTAAAGGATGTTCAGCTAGCTTTTTTACTTCTTAGCACATAAACATATGACAGATATGACAGAAAACAATTTTTGTTTAATGGCTGAACATTTTGGTTTCATGACACATACCTCAAACAAAAATGACAAATTACTAAATGAAAATTAAGATAATTAAGATCATTTATTCATAAAGATAAATAAAATTCAATTAGGTGAATTATGTAATATATTTTTACTAGATCAAGTAGAGGAAAAAGGAATGAAATTAATGGAATCAACAACAACAACAACAAAAATCACAATTAGTACTTTGTTCCTCCTGCTTGTTTCACTAGGCTTCTATAGCTGTGAAATGTTTATTTGCAATGAAGTAAACAAGCAGGGTGAACATCCTCCAAGTGTGGTGATTCCATAATTTTTTCCAGAGGATGTAGCAGAGGAGTTAGAGCTACATTTTTGGCATTTACGTATCCCTGCCTTCACCTTGCACACCTCCATATTTTCTCTTCCTTTAACTGCATACTTTACTATCTGCAATATTTATAAAGATTTTAATATACCAGTATTATTAATACTTAATATAAATTGTACTGGATGCCCTTTTCTGTAATCACTGTATTCATGTTATGGCAAATGGTTCACTAAATAATAAAAAAACCAAAATGCATATTATATAGTCTTAAATATTTTCTATAATCATCAAATAACATGAAACACCATTTTACCTTGAGGGAAATGAACATTTAATGTTTATTGAAATTGCTTTAATAAAATGATCATCTGTACATCACCAGCAGAGCTTTTGAAAATACACTGCTCTAATTAAAACAGTTTCCAATGTGAAACGCAGGAACAGCTTCTTAGCCAATTAAGGATTATCTCTATAAAACATGTACATAAAATATTTTTAATGTCTGTGCTGCACGGTTTAGTATCCGTCACATCCACCCATCACATCTGACTGGTCAGCTAATTAAAGGATTAGGATGTTGGAATAGGTTTATTAGTGCAGGGAAAGCATAAAAACTCAAAAACAGTGCCCATATTTTAACACTGGGATTTGGAAATGAAACCTGGCCCACTCTCTGTAGCTCTCCTGTCCCACTAAATCACATTATATGTACAACTTGTATAACTTGTTAATGACATAAAATATAGAATATATATTTAAACATTTTATAACACGTAAAACATATACATTTTCAGTTCTCATTGTTCCATACACAATGTAGTGTTTGATGTGATGTAAATAAAGACATGTACATTTATGTGTGTAGAACATGCTCCAATTTCATGTTCTATAAAAATGTTCACAAATCTTTTTTTTTTTTTTTTTGGAGCCAAACACCCGGACTGTTACTATCTTTCCATGATGAACATCCTCAGAGGTATGGTGTCTTCTACCCATTCATTCTCCGATTCAATCATTCTTCTCCACAGCGCAGATTCAGCAGAGTTCGAATCCATCCACTTTACCTCAGTGCCGTGACTTTTACCTGGATAGAAACAGCATTGACCAAATTCTTTTACAAGCTTCCACGATATATTACAATTAAATTATACCAGAGACCTACTGAATGCTCAAATCTGATAGGTCAGAAGGTGTTTATTAATATTCTACAATGGCATGGCAGGGACTTCAGTTTATGTCAAGGTTTAGTTTGACATACACAGGGATGTTTTTTTTTGTATGCTGTTGTGGGTTTCTGTAAGTAGACATTTATTTAGAATTGTTTGCTTTGCTTTGGAAGGAGTCTCCAGTGTCAGTACTTTGTAACAGTATGTTGTTCTTCTGACAACTTCAAGATGGAGGAAAATTTTGAGGCAAGGAAACAACTGTTTTTATCTACATATAATGTAACTGAAAAATGCTTACATTGGAAGATAGTTGGGATGGAAATGGAATAAAACATTTTGGGATGCAGCGTTACGGGACAATAATCAACTTTGTACTGCATGCATAATTAAACCTAGCTGGGAATAAATCATGGTGAGTTTAGGTACAAGTCCCTCCCACCTGTTCCAAGGCCAAGCCTTGTGCCTCCTATGAAGTAATTACTAAGCCGATCATGGTCCCACACTGTGAGTTCAACACAGGAGTCTCTGAGGTCCTCTGGTCTGAGGCCATCATACACCATGGTGTGGTTGAACACTGGGTTTGCTGTCCTCTTTGCAACCCGGGTTTTCTGTCGCTTTTTCTGATGGTTGTCTGGAAGTACTGAGCTGAAAGCCACAATATATGGTACATGAACAACTACCAGTGCAGATATTAAGCTACACACATACAGATGACAAATTAAAGGAAAACCAATGGCATTGGATGCGCTTGTTTATTTTGTTTATAATTAGCCATTAGACACACTGAAGCTATTCCGGTGCCTTGCGCCAGCCCGATACCTCACTAACACACTTTATATTGGTTTTTCTTTTAATTTGTCTCTGTTTGTATATACTGTAAAATATAAATAACACAGACTGACTACGGCATAATATGCACAGTATATCCACAGACACAAAATCTCAGGAAATGTTAATATAGGTTTTTTTTTTATAGAGACACACCATTTTACAAAGGGGTCTATAGTCCCTCTTCTGGATGGCAGATGTGTACATTCCTTTACCCAGACCTGAATCTCACCAGTCTGTGGTGTCTTGTTACCTACAACCACAGAAGGCACAAAATTATTTATTTCACACCGCATTTGTGTGCACGGCCACTGAAGTTCAAACACTTACTCTGAGATGTCTGCAGAAGGAAACGCAAAGAAATTCTGATATCGCCACACATTTCCATGTTCCAGTTAACATGCTTTGGGCTGGATGGAGTTGCAAACTAAGAGGAAAATAAGCAAGCACATTATTTCAGGTATAACCCATTGCCATTTTTGCCATGTCTGAATAAGCTGATGCATTTCTTCATTATTCTGCAAAATCAGGTTTCTGGTTTCTTTGTTAACATCATTTAACAACATCAGCAAAACAGATGAGGAATTTGGCATTGCAAACCATAATTCCATAATGATAAAGCAAAGGTATGTTTAGTGTGTTAGAAATCCTTACCCTTCCTGTGAGGGTGCGGTCCATCATCTGTGTATTATTGTCCCACTCAGACAAATCCTCATTGGCCTCCCCAAGAAAACTGTTTCTCCCAAAAGTGTCATTATGCCACACAGAGATGTTTAAAGTGTGGACCTTTAAGCTCTCCAGTGGTATCTTATACTGTTTGGAAAGGAGGACATATTTCAGTTTTAATACAGTACCTTGCAAAAGTACCTCCAATTTCTTTCACATACACCCACAAACTTCAATGTATTTCACTGGGCTTTTATGTGACTGTAAGTAATTGTAAAGTGAAAAGAAAATGATATATAGTTTTAAAAATTTTAAATAAATAAAAATCTGAAACGTGTGGTGTGCATTTGTATTCAGCCCCCCATACTTTGTAGGAGCACCTTTCACTGCAATTACAGCTGCAAGTCTTTTGAGGTATATCTCTACTAGCTTTGCACATCTACAGGCTGAAATCTTTGCCCATTCTTCTTTGCAAAAAAACTCGAGCTCAGTCAGATTGGAGTGTATGTGCCCTGCATTTAGCTCCATCCATCTTCCCATCAACTCTGACCAGCTTCCCTGTCCCTGCTGAAGAAACGCATCCCCACAGCATGATGCTGCCACCACCATGTTTGGTCACAGTGGGGCTGATGTGTTCAGGGTGAGGTGCTGTGTTAGTTTCAGCCACACATAGCGTTTTGCATTTAGGCCAAAAAGTTCAACTTGAAAAAAAGTTCAATCTGACCAGAGCACCTTCTTCCACATATTTGCTGTGTCCCCTACATGGCTTGTGGCAAAGAGCAAATGGAAATGTCTTTCTTCTTGCCACTCTTCCATAAATACCAGATTTGTGGAGTACACGACTAATAGTTGTCCTGTGGACAGATTCTCAAACCTGAGCTGTGGAGCTCTGCAGCTCCGCCAGAGTGACCAAGGGCCTCTTGGCTGCATCTCTAATAGTGCTCTCCTCTCTAGGTGGACAGCCATGTCTTGGTAGGTTTGCAGTTGTGCCATACTCCTTCCATTTAAGGATGATGGACTGAACAGTGCTCCATGAGATGTTCATAGCTTTGGATATTTGTTTATAACCTAGCACTGCTTTACACTTCACCACAACTTTATCACTGACCTGTCTGTTGTGTTCCTTGGTTTTCATGATGCTGTTTGTTCACTAATGTTCTCTAACAAACCTCTGAGACCTTCACAGAACAGCTGTAGTTATACTGAGATTAAATTATACACAGGTGGATTATTTACTAATTAGGTGACTTCTAAATGCAATGGGTCACACTGGATTTTATTTATTTGTATTTATTAAAAACATTTTAAACTATGTATCATTTTCTTTCCCTTCACAATTACTTGTTACTTTGTGTTGGTCTATCACGTAAAATCCCCATAAAAAACATTTAAGTTTGTGGGTGTAATGTGAAAAAATGTGGAAAAGTTCAAGGGGTATGAATACTTTTGCAAGGCATTGTATATACAAAAATACTGAAAACTACCCTGCAATTTTTTAACACATTTCATACCCGTAGGACTTCATTGTAAGTAGGATTCAGAGTCTTCTTTTTCACAGATGTTTTCCTCTTCCCCAGCTTTACTTTGTCAGGTAAAAGATAACATTTAACATACCTAAACCATGTAAAAGAAGACATGTGAATATATGAATGTATGTATGTATGTATGTATGTATGTATGTATGTATGCATGCGTGTGTGTGTGTGTCAGGGTTTAGTTAAAGAAACACACTGATCCACTCACGGGTCAGTACGGTTCCTCTTAGGGTCTGCCACTGCCAGATCTTTGCACTGGACTATAAAGATGTGGAGCTCTCCCAGTTTATTCACATAGTTAATGGCGAACTGGATGGTTCCTTTAACCTCCACATGTCCGAAGTCTGTGCCGTAAATGTTCGTCACACTTCCACTAACCTTTTATATCAAAACACGTCACTCACCGTTATTCATTAACACAGCAATGTTACAAATTAACCAAGACTATGAAATTAATGAAACATGAACACATCAATCATTTTACCAGGCTGCACATGATAAAATGTAAGGCACATACGGAAGACATGGAGGCGAGGCCAGAGGAGGCACTGATGTTAGTATTTGTGCTGCTTTTCCTCCGTCTTTCAGAATAGAAACTGTTCACTGAGACAGAGTCACTTTCTCTGCCGTTACCCTTATAGACACAGGAGGACAAACAGTAAATGTACAGGATAAATATAACTGCATTCACATGCTGCAAGTGATGCTGACTAGCCTTGTGAAAATATGATGGAAGGACCTTATATGCCAGAAATAAAATGTATTTACTTAAATGTATTGGCATTTCTGGTCAACAGATAAATAAATGAATATAAATACATTCTAGTAGCCTCATTTTTGGTCATTTGTACCAACACTATTCTGGCATTGCTTAGCCTCATTCTACACACTTAGATCATACATCTCATTCTATTAATCACACTATTAATTCATGTTAATGTTATAAATTAAAACATTACTGCTTCTTATTAAACATATCTCCTGCGACTCTTCAAGTGGGACTGACATGCACATGTAGTAATGTAAGTAGCCATAAAAGGGACACAATATCATGCTAATACCATACTAATTTAGAAAGGAAGGGAAGGAGTGGTGGTAGAAACATGGCTACATAATGTATTTAGAAGTAAAGCATATCAGTAAACAAATGTCTGATTGCACAATGAGCCGATCACACCATACTCAATATTAAGGCAAAGTCTGATTAAACATTGACAGTTGATGTAACATTGACATGTAAATAATTACAGAGATGTATTTTACGACTCACTGCTATGTACAAAAGAGTGAAGCTTCATTTATTTAAGGCATGCAGCACTTTTCATCATTCACCAACACTGATTCTAGGTCAGGTGTCTTTATTACCTGCTCATGAATAAAAGCAGGTACTGAGACACTCAGCCTCTTACTCTGCTCCGGGTCCAAGACAGCAAGGCTGAGTACGTGTGGAGCTGCAGACAACAGTCGAGTAACAGCAGATATAGTAAAAGAGAACAGAATAAATGTATTATCGTGCTATTTATCATAACGTATATGGACAGAATATACATTATGATAAGCTTTGATTAATAAAAAAGTTCAGCCAAATATTTACCTTCTTCCACTGTCTGTATTATGCCACTCCTTGGTTCATTTTTCCATCTCTCATCTTCTTGGTGTTAAAAGGAATATTCAAAAAGTAACAGGAAACAAAATGTAGTGCAAACACAGACGAATTTGTACACACATATGCACCTTTGCGTATATCTAGACGTTACTTGACATGACCTGAGGGAGCATGACGGCCATTTAAAACGTTTCAATATCAGGGTACTCACTTGAGGGCAGGGTTGCCAGGTCCTCTAAACTCTTGGAAATAGAAAGGGGTCTGATGTTGGCTTGCTTTTGTGCTGTTCTTACCGGGGCAGGACCATCATTGGCACCTACAAGAAATAATGTCAAACTGTAGAATTAATGCATAGCTTTACAACTTCAGGCATCAAAAAGGATGACTAATTACTAGCTATACAAAATGTATCCTATGACTAACAAATCTTTCATGCAGAAAATGAAGTAGAAAGCAGTAGCCGGAAATTACATGGTATTTTTGGTCAGTTTTATCAGTTTAATTTATTGTGAGAAATCATGTTAGAACCTGCCTTGGTGAACTGGCTGTAACACAAATGGACAAAAATAACTTTAGAACAAATATAACTGGTTATTTACTGTGCTGCTAATATCATAAGCGCTAATATTGCATGATGGAATGAAATGTGCTGCTATATTATTAATGTTATTAATTATTAATTAATTAATGAATTTCTTCAAACTATCTTAAAGAGATTATATGGAAAAGTAAACCTTGTGAAAGTTAGACTCAGAACAGGTTTTAAAGGAATAAAAATATTACAGTGGACATCATTGTCATAATCCCTGCAAAGGTAGAAATGTTAAAGACAAATAAATCAATTTGTTTTTACTGAAACCTGACTGGACCAGGTAAATTAGCGCTCACAGGCTGAACTTGTCCGAGACAGAGACCAGGCTTCAGCTGATGTGCTACTGGAGGAGTCAAAGATGATCTCTGATTCAGGCTGGGATTGTCGAGAGGGTGATGCGCATTCTGAACTCTCGTGCAATGGTACTCCAGCCCAGTCTTGCTTGTCTGGGTGGTCTGAAAACTCAGATACGTGTGTGGACTCAACTAAGCTTAGGAGCGGCTGAGAGTTCAGATGAATGGAAGACCTAGTTAGAGAAGATTTGCACTGCAAGTCATCCAGCAACATTTGTTCTGTGAGCACGACTGGAATTACATCCTCAGTATCTTCAACTGATTGTTTACTGTGGTGCTCAGGGGTTGTTATCAGCTGTAAAGAGGTTTGGCCTTTGGAAACAGGGACAGAATGGACTTGACTGATCTGTCTATTGATATTGCTTATGCAGATTGTTCCTGGATCCTGGGACATTAGAAGGCATGATGGAGAGTGTGGAGATGTACTCTGGTGCTTGGATGTATTTCCTGGAAAAGACAGGAGATGCTGATCTGGCCTCTCCGCCAGCAATTTCCTATCCTTTCCAGGACTTGACAGTTCCTGTGGATACACAGTCTGTCCACTGGGTGTGTGTTCTAAACCTTTCAAGGGTGGATTGATATCTATAGGAAAGGCTCTCAATGGAGACACAACCATTCTAGCCTCCTTGAATTGGTATAATCCTTGAGACAACACTTGCATGTGTCTTGGGCTGAGTGATCTGGATGGGGTTAGGATTTCCTTTGCATCACCCGGTGACTGGTCATTGCGATCCAGAGAGACTGACGTAATATTTCTGATGGGGCCTGATAATGGACTGAACTTATTACTTTCATCTGAACCCAACAGGCATGTCCTAAATGGAAACATATTGTCATACAACTTCCTATCCGTTTCATCTAGAGGACTATCAGCAGTGACTCTTTTGGCAGTTTGCTTGAGGTTTCCTTTTGATGAAGCCTTGAATTCACCAAGCTCCCTGTTTAAAGAAGAGCTTCTTGTCTCAGGACTTGCCACCCTATTTGGGCTGGTAGAAATCTTAAGACCATGTTGAGAATAATGTGTTGGCATACAATCAGGAGTGCTGATAATTATCTTAGGGCAACTTTTTTTTCTCTCCCAGCATGCCTTGAGGTTACTGATGGTATCCTGCTCAGTAGCATTTCTGACTGACAGCACAGGAGAAGACATTTCCTTCAGTTGGTATATAGGAATATCATTTATTTGTTTACTTGGTGGATTCAGTAATCCAGATGTGCATTGAATTTCAAGTCCATCTTCTTGTGGCTTTTGATCAGTATCACAAGATGACGTTTTCTCCCCAAGAGACGGTGTAACAGAAATGTGTTCATCCCGCCTGGTTCCATTATGAGATTCAGAAAAACCTTTATATGAATCACAAATATCTGTATATTCAAAAGTTTTGGATTTTGTTTGGCTTAAGTTAAACTCTACCTTTTCTATCTTTTGGTCTGGCACTTTGTTCTCATTGGTCTCCCTTTTTTTGATACTCAATACATCTGGCCCTTCAATACATCTCTCCAGGCGGGCAGGTTGATTTTGTGAGCCTTTATCAGGGTATAGAATCTCTCTTCGTTGGATGTCGTCAGCAGCTATGTTGTCTGATCTATCAGATATCATAGAAAGACACGGATTTGCTTCAAGCTCTTCTGTTATGTGGTTTATTCCAAAAGCAGAATTTTGTGCAGAACATCCAAAGATTATGTTGTCTTCAGGAAGACACACATCATCCACATCTTCTTTATCAAGCACATTTCCAGAAGTTTCAACCCTAGTGTTTTTGCCTGGCAGACCCATCCCAGGTTTTGGTGAGGGTTTTGCATTTATTTTTGTTCCAGTGTGAGATGCATTTTCTGTGTCTGGAGTACCATGACCGCCAGGACCTTCTCTGTTCTGTTCCTCTTGAACACCAGGCCTTTCAATTCCTTTGGTACTGTGTCTGGACATCATTCCAATACACCCAAGTAGCTTACTGATGGAGCTTTCCTCCTCCTCCTCTGTTAATGCATGGGATTGTCCCTCTTTGCTCAGCTGATTGACCTTACCTTGTTCTACAAGAGAGTCAGAAAGCAGCTGCGAGGAACGAGGCTCAGCAAGATCCTCATGATGATCTGCAGAATAAACACTCGGATTAGGGAGCGACCGCAGAAAATATCAGACTTTAGAGCTCACATTTCTCAATGCCCACTATAGTCATAATGTGCTAAAAACGATGTATCGTCACTTCTGTTCTGCGATATACTCTGAATCTGGAATGGAACCTATATCTTCTTACATTTTATAATGTCATTTGAAATTCAGACAGCAGAAACACTTTCCTTGCTGGGCCAATTCACCACTCACCATTTGTACAAACCCCATTATCAGAAATGTTGGGACACTTTCTTAAAATGCAAAAAAACTGAACTCTGTAAATTGTTAATCCACTTGAAGCTTTATTTAACAAACAAAAGGACAAAGAGATACAACAGCATGGCTTGACTGGCCTGCCTGCAGTCCAGATCTGTCTCCTACTGAAAATGTACGGTGCATCATGAAGAGGAGAATCAGACAATAGTGACCACGGACTGTTGAACAGCTCAAGACTTGTATACAGCAAGAATGGGCAAAAATTCCACTTGCAAATCTGCAACAATTAGTTGCAGTTCTACCATTCAATATCAATATCAATTCCCAAATGATTAAACAGTATAAATAAAAAAGATGATGTGACCCAGTGGTAAACACGCCTCTGTCCCAACTTTTTTGAGTCTGTTGCCGGTATCAATTTCTAAATTTGTTTATATTTAACAAAGTTTGTTATTGAAAACACTGAAAACCTTTTCTGTGTCCTTTGGTCTGTTAAACAAAGCTTCGAGTGAATTAACATATTACAGATTTCAGTTTTACTGCATTTTTTTTAGAAAGTGTCCCAACTTTTCTGGAAATGGAGTTTGTCCATATTGTCTTCATACATGCATGAACAGGAACATACGTATATGTTTATATGTATAAAATAAATTATATTAGGACGTTAACACAAAAATGAATAATATTCAAACATAAAGCCTTACCAGTGACATTTTGCAGTATATACGATGTATGCATGTTAAATGTGCAGGCAAGCAGTTAGTATGAGGAATGGATTAAAGGACTGAGGAATGGTTGTTATGCTCCCTTAAGCACTTAAGGTTATGTGGATTTACTAAGTGTAAATATCGTATTAGCACACTGTCTACTGAACACACAGTGCTACACTAAAAATTATTATTTTTTATTTCTTTATTGACCTGCTGTGTGTCTAAGAGACTGATTTGCAAGGTGGGACTGTGTGTTGGTAGTGTTTGTTTTATAATCTGGACAAATCAATCCATTTTCTGTAGTCAGAGTACTCAAAAACCTAGCCCTCTCCACCTCTCAGCCAACTGATCAGAAGAGAGGGGTCAGAACTGATTTACTCAGTCTCTTTGCATGGGAGAATATGAAGAAAGCCGTTATGCCTATTTCCTGTCTCTTTAATGTACCTTAGTGATATAGCCACACACTGCTCATGTTTGTAGTCTCAAATTTGCCTGGCTCCCCCTTCTCCTTCTTGCCTAACCTGTACCTCTAGTCTACCTGTTTTGCTTTCATCCATGACAGTGAAATGCACCAGCTTGTTATCTATACACACCAGAGAGAAGCGCTCTAAAAAGAGGAGAAGGGCAGACTGATGGAGCTTGGTGATGAAGAGGGGAGTATCGGCAAAGTTGCAGCTTGAGCTGCTGTCTCTACTCCTATGCATTTCCACCTGATTGGTCATTTCCTGTCCATGAGTCACTGTTGGTGTCTTAGAAGGGATATAGCTGAAGGGCTTTCTAGTTAGTGTTGGGGGACTGGGCTCTCACTCGGTTAATAAATGTTGGAACTAGACAGGAATAATAAAGCCAGATGACGTAGTAGAACTAATAGAAGTGACTGATTTGCCTATATGTTTTATCCTCTTATTAAAAAGCATTTAAACAATTTTAAAATTAAATTGCTATGAAAATAACAAAAACAAAACAATTATTATATGTATACACTACACAGACTTTATATGTACACATATACATATTTATATACTGTCCATATTTGACAGCATGGCTTACTTGTTAAAATGGTAGAATGATTCAAGGTTTAATAAAATTGGGGATAATAAAAAAAACCTGAGAATCGAACCCAAGCCCTTCTGGCTGTGAGGCAACAGTGCAAAAGCATGCTTCACAAATCAGTTAACTACCAAAAAAGGTCTACATGTTCAAAGCAGCCTTTTGATAGGTCTGGTGATTATCTAACAATACAATTTTACATAGAAACTAACACTTTCATAATCATATAAACTTCCCTGGAAACAGCTCTATACCTGATCTTAAGAGATTAAACATTCCACCAATGTGTGTGCACTGTACGTTCTGGTCATACAGGGCAGCTTACAATCCTAATGCAGCTCTACATTCCTCTATATAATCCCCTCAGTACCTGACTGCTTTATCTTTTGACTGGATTTATTTATAAGCCTCAAATGATACTGTTTCTACAATCACCATCATCTTACACATTCAATAAACTGCCTATTTCATTCTGAACTGCAGTACTTTTATTGTAAAACATTATACAAATGTAGATTATTACAGTTTAATCCACAGACAAGAAATGCAAGGTGTGTCTGGAAAGTAATGAGAATGAAATTGTGTGTTAGGGTTAGGGTTAGGGTATTTGAGAATTTTTCCCCAAGTTTTAATCTTGGGGAATAAGAAGAAATCACCCAGAACCCAGTCGGGGCTATAGGGTGGATGTGGAAGGACTGGGATGTTTTTTTTTCAGCCAAAAATTCTCTCACAGTCAGTGAAGTGTGACTCAGTGCAATGTCATGATGGAGGATCCACGAAGAGGTGATCTGGCAGCGCACACGCAAAACCCTCTTCGTCAAACAGTCCAAAACTCTGAGGTAAAATGTTCCATTTACCGTTTGGCCTTCTGGTACGAATTCTTTATGGATGATACCTTGAGAATCAAAAAAGATGAATAATGAACAGTGACTTGATTTTTGATTTGCTCATGCGAGTTTACTTTTTGGGCGAAGTGATGTTGTCGTGTGCCATTCAGCACTCTGTCTTTTTGTCTCAGGATCGTACTCGAGCACTCACAATTGATCACTCTGTTTAGGAAATTGAGCTCTCTTGTTAAACGGTCAGGTGACGATAGGGTAGCTTGTCCATAACCTTGTCTTCAACCTTTCCGATGCAGTATTACCGATTTTCATACAGAATTTGATTGCAGACCGTCGCTCCAAACTCGCTTGGATTGCTCCAGTGATGATGCACTTGAGCAGGGTTTCACAAAAACAAATGTCTGGGCACTGCGAAGGCTGGAAGGAAACTGAAAAGGGTGCCACCATTCATCTGACATCCCACTTTTACTGACCTTGAACTACCAACCCAATGAGTAAGCCCTACAGAGCAGACTAATCTCATTCTCATTACTATCTGGACAAACGTCATATATAGTTACACACGTTTGTTTGAACTTTAGGCCAACCGATTAATGTCAAATATGTGATTAAAGTAGCGTTTTATACTCAGAAGAATTCTAGGCCATATTCATAATTGAGTCACGTATGCATAGTGCATGCACAGTGAGGATTTTACACCAAAGTTATGCATGTTGCTATTTAGATCTAAGATGTTACTCCACACTATTTACTTGTCACAGAAGAGTTGAAGACATGAAGACCAATGTCACACAGCATGAGTCACACGAGTCATGGAAAGCTTAAAGCACATGCTTGAGTTAAACAGCCATCCCAAAAACCAAAAGCACCCAGATGAGCTTCACATGTAGCATTCAATGGAGATCAGTCAATCAAACTTACTGTGTGTATACAAGGGAAACACTCTGACCATGTGATCTTCGCCACACCCTCTCCAGCAAAACACACAACACATTAATTATGCACTGACAACACAACCTAACAGAAGAGTATACAACAACCTTCAAAAGTAGGTGTGCAATGATATGAAGATTGTGATCTGTTTGAGATCCCTCCCTCTGAAATCGAGTCTAGATCATCATTATTTCTGATAAGCTTGAGTCCGAATCACACTATCAGCTTATTTGTTTGCAGCAGCTTATTAATGAGGAGCGAGATTCTCACCCTCAGCAGGGATCTGTGGTGTCTGGCACGGTTTAGGCAACGATGACAGTGATTCCACTGCGGCCTGCTGATCTGCAGGAACCTGGTGCGAGTTCCTGGCTATCTGCTGGATATCTGCACCGGTTTGCAAACGTCCCTCTGTCTTTACAGGAGATCCTTCCCCTATGGGCTTGCTGTTGAAAGGATTCTGTCTAGGCTACAAAAACAATAACATGCATTACAGTTATGCAGTGGAACAAAACCTTTAAAGGAAACTTGGATTTGATTGATGTACCTTTGACTGAGGGTATGAGGAAGGTTTATATTCTTCCACTTGGTAGTGATACTCTCTGTTAAAGGAAGTTATGGTTAATGTCAACACTATATGCAGTAAAAAGAACTGTTCTGTTGTACACTATGCCGAACTTGTTGCTATTAAAAATCTACTCTACAGAATATGCAGTGTTTTTAATATTACATTTAAAATTAGATTCAGGCTAATATATGAAGGCATATTTGTTGCATTCGATCTGTTGCCATATTAGTTAGGGGTAGCGGTGGTAGAAAAAAAATTCATTGCTAAAAAATAATTTTAGATTTTTATTCCAGGTATGCAGGTGTAACAGTCTGTTTCCTAAAAAGTTAAACTTCACAGAAGCAGTAGAGCTAAAGCACATACACACACACACACAGTTCTAAACATGAAGAAAGTTGAAGGAGATTAAACTCTTTCTAAGTCACATGCTA
This sequence comes from Doras micropoeus, assembly GCA_028566355.1. NCBI lineage: Eukaryota > Metazoa > Chordata > Actinopteri > Siluriformes > Doradidae > Doras > Doras micropoeus. The sequence goes on along the minus strand of JAOUQY010000009.1, from coordinate 5,662,317 downwards.
AGCATGACCCATGGTGGACTGTTACATTAATCAATGTTACTCAAGGGGAAAAAAAAACTCCACAGCAGTATTTCTGATCATTAAGAGGACAATGGCAAAACTGAAATACTGCTACATTTGTGCTTAATGTACCGAGCGTTCTAGCTAATGCTTCCCTAATAGCCGGATGTTGGGTCTGTGCGAGGTGCTGAGTGAGGCTCTAATCAAAGAAAGTGGACTTTCAGTGAGTCATACTGCTTCGATTTAATAACATAATAATATGGGAGAACCCAGTCTTCAGAAACGAATGAATTGATTTCTGTCAAATTACATGTCTATAAAATTAATGGTCACCTGTTATCATGTGCGGATGATGACGGCTCCTCGATTAATCCAGACAGCTCTGGCGGGATAAAGATGTCTTTGGTGTCGCTGTTTAAAAAGCTAGGCTTTCTTGGCCATATTTGCGTGAGCTCCACTGAAAGACGCACGTAAAACAGACACACACAAAAAAATGTCCTATCAGAGAAGCCCAATAACAACCATCACAACAAACTGAGCAGTATCCAGGTTAATCAGATCATTTTTAACCATGCTTCCAGAAGCACATTTGTGAGGTCAGACACTGATGTTGGACGATAAGGCCTGGCTCGCAGTCTCCGCTCTAATTCATCCCAAAGGTGTTCTATCCGTGACCATCCATGTCTTTATGGACCTTGCTTTGTGCACTGGTGCGCAGCCATGTTGGAACAGGAAGGGGCCATCCCCAAACTGTTCCCACAAAGTTGGGAGCATGAAATTGTCCAAAATCTCTTGG
>JAOUQY010000009.1:5567862-5581963 GCA_028566355.1 Doras micropoeus | reverse complement strand
TCCAAACACATTATACTGCATGGCTAATTTCCTATCCTTCTTTTATGCATTCCACCAGATCCTGTCTCTATTTCCTTCACATTCCTACAACTTGTTCTATCAGTACTTCAAGCTAGTATATTTCTTGTTTTCCTCTCTTTCTTGTTTCCTCTGTTTAAAGATAAGCTGCTGTCCTTTTTAGCCTAAAGCATTTTCACATCCAGAAAAAAAAAGTCAGAGGCGGCAAGGATGATGCGGCAGCTTATCTCTTCTGAACTATACGCAAAAGTGACGAAGCAGATGACTTTTCACGCTTCGGCTCTCGCCCTGCTGCCAGAAACCCGTGAGTAGTGATCAATGGCTCTAAGTTATAGAAACAGCAAAACAAAAGAAAGAAAAGAAGCGATGCATTATGTGGCAGAGAACCAAAGTCATGGAAAGACAACCACGGCTGGCCACAATTGCCAAACAGAGGCCTGAGTCATTATCTGACTCATAATTAATTATTACCTTGGGCTTTGGACAAAGGCTCAACCTGCCAAAGGATGACAGTGACAAGGAAAACAAATGAAGCGTGGAGTAGAGACAACACAAGAAGGTGTAGTGTTGATTCAGAGAGTAGACCGGGCCAATCTTATCAGTGGTCTGCAGTTGTAAAGGCAGCACTGTGAAGTGGCCTGCTCTTCACTCCTGCTTTTAATCATGCTGGTCCACTCTCACTAAGGTCACATATAGCTCTGTGGTCATTTAGAGAGTGAGTGGGAAGAAAACATTAAATTCATGACTCATGTAATTGTGTGCACTTGCTGGATCCATTTTTTTTTTCCTAAAAAGAGTTCATCCCCTGCAAAAAAGAAGCAATTTAACGCCTAACTTTGCACGCTTATCCAATTAGCTTCATCCAGCATGTGATGGGCGCAGGGGAAATACTGACATTTCTAAGCATCTATACAGCCACAGAATATGCTTCAAAGGAGAGTATCTGCATTGTGAAATGGAATCATTTTATGTGGAAAAACAAAAATGTTTCGGATGAAACGCAGGCCGTGAAATTCAGGGTGGGGTCTGGCTCCGTAAGGGGACGAAAAAGAGTGTATGTATTGAAATTCTCCTAACGGTGTGCCTGTGCTCTGAGTCATGCAGTTCTCAGTAGGGCTGGGGCAGTGAGGTGAGATGGTAAAGTCATAGCGAGTGCACTTCACACACAAAACTCTAGACCTCAGCAATCCTCAGAAACTCTTCTCCTAAGCAATCCTCATGCTCACGTTTCTGGATCTGTAAAGCTCAAGAACAGAACAGCACTCAAGTACTGAAGTACTTTTGGTTCTGCAACAACTGAGGTTCTGAGAAGAACGGTATGAGACTGCAGCTACTAAAGCTTGTAATATGAGCTTAATGTAAACTAATACAGGACAAGCTGTAGTGTTAAGGCTTTAATATCAAGTGCCATAAGTATAACAGTGCACAATGTAAGCACCCACAGTGCAGCATTTAGGTGGCCATATATAGAAACAAGAACTGAAACACAGTTTTGTGTAAACCTTTGTCCTTATGCATTGAGAATAATTTGATCAAGTGCATCTGACTTTGATTAATAATTTGATCAGTCAGATGAAATGCCAGGAATAAAATAGAGTTCCTCCAGAGTCACAGTGCTACACTTACATAAATATAAATAAACACGGTAACAGTGCATAGTCAGTAAATACAATAAACACAGACAACAGACTATACACTATACAATAAACACTGCAGTAAATACTAAACTCTACACAACAGACTTTATTGCACAGTAATATATTGATATGGTAAACTCTGTGAACGGTTCTGTTAATTGTCCTGAGCTGCAGTATGAACAGGATTTTGTAGCTCTTGTAAAGTGACTGAGAGGAGAAGGGTGGGCAGAGTGAAATAAAATGAAATGGCCATCAGGCAGATATGTTTAGGGGTCTAATGGACTGTGGAAGGTAACTGTTCATGAGATAGGCAGACTTGGTCCGTATAATCCACAGCCTTCTTCCAGATGGAAGGCGTATGAACAGTCCGTGGGACGGGTCAGGGAAATTCTCGTTCGGCGTGGATGTCCTTAATGGCAGGAAAACCCAGCTATATGCTGGCAGATTTCACCACCCATTGCTGTGCTTTGAGAAGGAGCATTACATTTACATTTATGGCATTTGGCAGAGCTGCTTAAATTGAAATCACTGCATATAGCTGATCAGTGGAGGGTTAACAATCTTGCTCAAGCCTCCAGAGGTGGCAGTTTGGTGGTGCTGGGATTTGAGCTCATGACCTCATGAGAAGTCCAGTTTCTTAACTACTAATGTACTACTGTTCCACTGTTTCTGTACAGTTACAGATGAGGATGTTTTCTATGGTGTATCTGTAGAAACAACTGAGGATGGGTGTATCTTCTTAGGAAGTAGAGGCAATGTTGTGTCTTCTTCACTAATGATACGGTGTTGAGGGACCTTGAGCTGTTGAGCTGTTGTCGTTGATGTGCAATCCCAGGAATTTTACGTTGTGCACTGTTTTTACTGTCACACCACCGATGGGTAGAGGGATGGGAATTACTCACTTCCTTTCTGTAGGCAGTGTTATTGCTGTTGGTGATGAACCCCACAACAATGGTGTCGTCAGCAAACCTAATGATATGGTTGCTATGATGGTTGGCTGAACATCTGTTGGTGAGTGTTATGTAAAGCTTAATACTTGAGTACAAATCCCAGGAAGTTGCTCAGGACATCCAGAAATCAGTCTTGTGCTAAGAATGATGTTTGTACTAAAGGTAGATCCAGAAAGAGGCTAATATTTACAGACTAAATATGTTTCTGTGAAGATATCTCTAAAACTACCCAGTTTTGGGGTATAGGCTTTCAAATAATGCACTGATACTATGAGAGATTAAAGCTTGCAATTTAAACAAAAACTTTAGAGCTAGTCCAGGATCAGTTATAGTGCTATACTAATAATGCAGTGTACACACAGGGTACTATAAGAACCTGTATAAACCATATCATGTAAAATGTATCTTAGCATGTATCATTCAGTAACTATGAGTTATTCTATAACTAAAGAGGACCTATACTAGACAACATATGCAGCCAGCTATGCTTTGTCATGGTACGGTGCCTTGTCAAGGCAAGGAGGCTTCTATGCATTGGAGAAGCTGAGAGCTATGCTGCCTGGAGTTTTAACTCCTTTCAGGGTCTCCCATGGCAGAAAACCTACCACCTATACTGGCCAGCAGTAATACAGGACAATGTCATTGGCAGATGATCACTTTAGTAATGGAGACAAGACCACCTATATCGAATCAGAGTCAAGGCCAAGATCTCAAAGGGTCGAATTTGAGTCAAGACCAAGACTTTGGGATTTTGGGGAGGTCAAGACTAAGTCTTTGGAGGATGAGAGACCTAAAAAAAGGTCTGTTTTTGCCTACTTTGCCAACATTATATATAAAATACAAAGTACCAGTCAATAAAATGTGAATGAACTGATTAATTTTATTGTTTTTTATTATGTGTATAATAATGGAGAAGTTTGTCATTGTAATGGGGGGAAAAAACAGTCTCAATGTCTCCCTCTAAAATTACAAGTTCAACCCATGCCATTCTAGTCTGAGACGGATCCTCTGACAAATCAAACCACACCACTCACTCAAAGCCTGGATAACCAAACTAAAGTTCTCTTAATGTGGACATATCCTACGAAGAAACAATTCATGGGAAAAGAGCATTATGCTTGGAAGAATTGAAGGTGAAAGAGGAGGAGGATGACCAGCTACAAGATGGAGGAATACAATCAGAGGAATCATGAATCAGCCATTCAGTAGCCTGAAGACCCAAACAGAAGAAAGGATATTCAGGAGAAACGCTATCCATATAGTCATCAGGACTCTGAAATGACTTGACTCATGACTCAAATGACATCACTCAATTGACTAATTGAATTAAATGAAATAGTAGTTTACAAGCAATTCTTGGTTTATCATTACTCTTGGTTCATTGTGATCAGAGTGCAAGACAGAGTTGCTGCATATCACAAATTCTGGCACTGCAGCATTTTAACTACGGAGCCTTTACGTTCCATATCTATTGAAAAAAGAACACCTAGCTTTTCAAATGCTTGCGAATAAATGAATAAATATTCTTTATTTGTTTGCAATAATTAAACAGGTTTACATTTATGGCAAACAATATCTTATGATCTCAGTGCTGTACACTTTGTGGGTGTGGGAACACCAGAGACAGTGAGAATCACCTGGACACTCCTGTCAAAGCAGCTGTCAGTCTACAAAAAGCTGATATGACACTGGTAAAGGGGTCCCTTTGTGCCTTGCCAAACCTTTCCCAGATCTTGGACACCACTTCTGGGTGCAGATGCCACTCTCCCTGGCAATTAGGCTGTGGTGACAGTGAGTTACTCTGTGAGATTAACAATGGGTAGGTCAATCTTACCTTCATGCATGGCAGAGAGAGCCATCCAACATTGTGGCATCCTAGTGTTTTATGTATCTAACAGTCAAACAACAGTGCTGTTGTGAACAGGAATATTGTTGCAGAACCATATTACACCCCAGCTGGTTTGGGAGGTTTAATGAAACAAAGCCTTGTATCTCCAAGGACCTAGGACCCTAGGACTTATAACTGTCTTGCTGAGACAAGGATGTGTCCTTGTCTGTGGTTTGAAGTCTAGCTGGCAGCTGATGACCTATGAAAATTTGTAAGCTCCAACAGACCCCAAGGAACTACCACTGCAGTTGCAGTCAGCAGTCCTAGCATCCTCAATGGTAATGCTTGGGAAAGTTTCCCACAGACCATGTCATCCTTTGGGTGTCTGAATGTAGTGCTTTGTCTGGTGATACTACCAGTTACATGATACAAGTAATATTGGCAGACATGTGGCCTAGGCCAGTTTGCTCCTGATCAGTGATGCTAGCTAATGCTTTCAATGGCATTATACATGTTGACACAGTGAATTTCTTCAGAACCCGTGTTGCACAAAAGAACGCATTTGGTGCTCTGGGCTGCATGTATCCAGTATCCAGTCCTATCCAGGCCACCATTTTGAGGATGGCTGCCAACAAAGCATGCAAACTGGCAGAGGGCTGGGAAAATAAACCAGATGCAGCCATAGATGTAACATCCTCATGTTCCTCAGGTATATAATATTATATTATATATGAGTTGTGTTGAAGGGCATTATCATTTGTACTGCTTCAGTTCTATAACCATTGGTTTTAGCTGAGACATCTCTGATGCCAGGTTGTACATATGCCAACAGAGTGTTTCAGAAGGCTTTCTGGGCTTCGCACTCAGCTTATTAGTCATAAGACATGGGCACTTGTGATTAGCAAGTTGTTTAGGCTGTGATAATGGGGATAGATTTGACTGTAAATCATTGTCTAATTCTGCCGGCTAACATGCCATGTGAGGATCAACATCACCATACAGTCAGTGCAGGAAATATCTGAATTGCTTCCTAAGATGGTCAATGCCAAGGTTAGCAAGCACATAGCTGGTGCTTGTCTTTGGCTTCCAGGGTGTTTAGACACTTGCTGCACGATTGCAAGTCTTGGAGCACGACACATTAGTCATTCAAAGCTGGAACTGTTTAGCTGAACTAGCTAAGTTAGCACTTGAAACTGAGATTAGCATGTGTCAAGGTCGAGAAACCACTTGAACATTTTCAGCACTATATCTGCTTGTCGGTCAGGCTGCTAATCTGTAAGATAAGACACAATGCAGCAAATGGTTGAGTGGGGAGAAGCGGCGATGGATGGGAGGTTCTCTTTGCTTTGCCCAACCTCAAGGATCCACTTTTCTAAGAGAGTACTACTCTCAAAACAAGCCAGAAGCATCAGCGGTACATTATGTGCATTTGTGTAACATTTGTGTAATTAAGCCTTAAAGATGTTAAGAGGAGGAGACAGTAAAGGATACACTTTGCCAAAACATCTGGGGGCATAATGAGTGGGATAACAGTGGGATAGCAGGCAAAATAAACATCGCAATCGTTTATTTGGTTCAATTAATCCACTCGAGTAGCACTTTTTACACATCTAGCATCAAATATGTGTTTGCTGGATGAGATTAGACTACGGACTAGCTAAATATAATTACAAAACCTAATAACTAGTAATGCAATCTTTTAAACAGTTTTATAAACAAATGATGACTTAATTAAAGGTAAGCGTATTACACCTATAATTAAAAGATGGGTTAGGAGAACATCTAACTCCCCATAACCGTTAAAATAAACTTGATTAGAAGTGATTTCAAGCATTCATTTACATGCAGCCTAATAGTCCGTTAATAGACTGAGAGCTCAATTAGAATAAAACACATTTATATATATGTACACACTTCAATCAGAATAGCGTAAACCAAGAATAATAGCCATGGAAACCTTTGTGTCTGGTGTGTGCAGAATCTGTGTGTGCATTTTGGTCTAGTAAGGAAACATGGCTCATGTTACAGCTTCACATCTGTTTACAGTAAATGTGAGCTTGAATGTGTAAATGTGAAACAGCGAGCAACTTCATTATGATTATAAACTCTTCACTCTGTCCAATTGATAATCACGATTAAGAACACACGCAGCGTGATTAAATGGTTGAATGCGCTCTATATATCATTGGCAGTAAACTTCACTGCATAACTATGGACTGGATTACACAGCGTGCATATAAACTAAGTGCTGGCTGAAGTGTCAGCTACTCTACTGGTAGATGGAAAGACAGACAACCAAGTTTCACATAAACTAACAAACACAACAGCTTGTGTGTCTGGTGATATTTGTTAAGCTCTGTTTGAAACAGAGTGTGCTTGAGTGTGTTGAGAGTAGGGTCGAGGTCGTGGGGGAGGTCACATAACTTCCTGATTGGTTGAGTGAGTATCTCGATGGCATCGCGTGGACAGAACACCAGGCTTCAACAATGGAAAAATGAACTCGCTTGACATTAAACTGACAATCAGAGTTATTTACATATTAATCAGAGTATTAGATCATTCCAGCCCGCTTTAACCCCTGCCCATAACCTGATATCCGTCCCATATCAAAGTGTCCAGAAACATCCCGCTAATCTATAGCTTTAAAAATATATGGACCTGAAACAGCAAGAAATCTGCTCTTGTGAGTATGATGTTCTCACATGTTTTTGCTTCATATTATATAACACCTACAAATCAAACAAGGGTATTACGTCTGCAGCTGTGCAATTTGCTGATGGCACAAATGACCTGAGTGTATGAGGCACACCATGGCATGATTTGATGGATTGAATCAGGCAGTGGTAATTAAACGATTAATAGTACTTAGCTCAAGTCAGTTCATCTCCTGTGTTGGCTCCCACGGGGCCTGCCATCATGGGGAAATTACACAGATGTTATCTCGAACCTCGCCTACACACACACACACACACACACAATCAGCATATAGGAGGAAGTCAGTTCATACATACGTAAACATTTCTCATGAGCAGCACAGGCGGAGATAAGGTAACAGCAGTGTGAGTATGCTATATGGCGCTCCTCGGCTTCTCAGGACCAAATGAAGTCTAAGTAAAAGAAAACAGGAGTGCTTGAAATGGGCAAACAAAATGCACCATGAAATATATTTGCATTTTTCATATTGCTAACTGACTGTAGAATTTTTCATTCCACAAGCCTTTTGCAATATCTTACAGACTGAATATAAGTGATTTTAACCATACTATAATCAGTCATCTACTTACAAACGGACAGCAAGTCATTGTCTGAGCCTTTCTATGACCCGGGAGCCCTTTTTCGTGTTTTTTTTTGCTTCATGGTCCGTCTGGAGCTTACACATCTTTCTGCTCTCCAGGCGAACGTGACTCTACTTTGTAAGTTTCTATTTTTTCCACAGACTATACTAGCACATACTCACACACTGTCTCCATTCATCTTCTGTACTTTTCCCCCTCTCCCACCCAATGTGTATGTGCGTGTTTGTCTGCCCGCATCTCTCTCTCTCTCTCTCTCTCTCCCTCTCTCTCTTTCCACACGTACACACACGTTTGTCTTAATATCCTTGTGAAGACCTTCTTCCAACATAATTATTAATGCAATGCCTACAGCTAAATCTTTCCTTAACCTTAGCCTCAGTAACTAAACAGAATTCTTTTGGCTATTTTAAGCTTCTTCTTTTTTTTTTTTTGTTAAAAAAAAGTGGGGTGAGGGTGGGTGTAGCCAATTGTCCCTGCAAGGCCAAAACTGTCAGCTATTCCTATGCATGTGGGGACATTTGGTCCCCACCGTGTTATAAAAACACCCCCGCCTCACACACGCGCGCGCTCATAATTCGTTCCCCTCCCTCCCTTTGGTTGGAGCAGAGAGACTTGTAGCCTTGTGGGTGTCTTGGATGAGTCACATCGGCAAATTACCCAGTTTAAAGCATTTCTCAAATGACTTCCCGTCCAGTCGCGCTGATCGCCGATAACAGTTTTCATTTCTGCAAGGAGTTTTGGAGGACACTCGTGAGCGTCCGCGTCTCGTCACGCATGCACTCCTTGCGCAGCTGATGTGCGCGCGCTTAAAGCGATTTGAGTGTAAACACGTTGACAACGTGAGACAGGATTTCGATAAGACGGTGATGTGCACTAGAATCAAGCTCCTATTTTTTCCCCCTTAGACATGCTCCTATCTAAAGGTCTACTACAACCAGTCAGTCACGTCGGCAGGCTACTGATTGTTTATTCATTCACTAAATCAATAAGGCGATATCAACCATTTTAGATTATACTCATTCTAAAAAAAAAAAGCTGATTGCTGTTGCATATTGCATAAAAAAAATTTTAACCCTCAAAGCTCTAAACACCTACCTGCTAACTTGTTTGTCTGTCTAAAAGGGTAAACCTACAAGTGTTTTCATTTATAAAATTACCCAGTCATTTACTCGTGTACCCTGTCATATTATTTAAGACAAATGCCAACCAAAGCCACTGGCATTCATTAAAAAAAAAACAACAAAAAGCAAAAGATATCCCATGATTCCAGATTTAAACGAGAACCTGGCAACGTCACATAAGAGTCGATTATAAAATACAGCCTGCGCGCGCGACGCAGTACCGCCCTCTACCGGACATGACGTATTATAGCGGACACGCTTCAGATCCCCCAGTACTCTTTTTTCTTCCTCCGTGAAATGAAAACAATACAAATGCAATTATTAAGCCGTGAATCTGGTGTCTAAAATGACGTGCAAGCCCAAATACGTTTACTATAAAATGTTTACATTTTGCGAATCGAGGACGTAAGAAGCATACGCCTTTATTACGTCATAAGATGTTAAACATTAGTATTACGCTATTCCTAAACACTAACAAATGCCTCTTTAGTCTCTGAAAGGCTGATCTTAAAGTGATATCTTAGTGTACTTGTTTATTATCCTGTCAGATAGATCTGACACCTAAAATATTTGGGGGCCTCAACAGAGAGATATTGTCATGTGGCAACAAAATATGGTCATAGTTGCTCCGTGTTTTCTATGGACATGTTATTAACACATTTCACATTTTTGATTAGGTTACACTGGATTGAAATTGTATGCTGTGTGTGTGTGTGTGAGAGAGAGAGTTTCTTATACAACCCGGACACTGATCATTTCTGTCATAGTCCAGGTTTTTATGTAAGCCGAATAAAACCAAAATAAAGTGCAAGTAAAATGAAAACGAGGATAAAACCGGATTTATATTTTCTTATAGCACATAATCGAAACCCATTACTAATTGTGTCATAGTGAAATTGTACATTCGATATATTACAGTTTAAACAGATGAGCTTGTGTATATAGGCGATATCATCTTGTCTATTACTGGGAGTTTATTTAAACCAGCTGTGACTGCACAGCGGCATAAAGCTTTAAGTGCATTCATTAACCTCAGGGTGGTCTGTTCATTCAGCCTCCTCGTTTATTTGGGCGTTAATTACTTTTTTCTTTTTCTTTTTTTCCTCCGCTCGTCGTTTATCAGATATCGGCAGATTTAAATCGCGTGTTATTTGAAATCTTGGCGAAAACGCAAAATGCGGGTCTCTCTCTTTTTTCTTCTGCGTGAGAGAAAAGGTGATTGATCTTAGGGAACCGGCGCTTCTTACTGATATGAAGCGGTTCATTAACCCTGAATACGAAGCGCGAGCTCCCGTGTAATCTGTCACTGGCGCCTTCATCGCTCCAAAGGGTTCCATTGCATATTATTTCTGAATAAATGTGGGTATGTTGGACTCGCACAAAAAGCCGCGCGCAAAGCTGAATCTGCTTTCCGGTGGACGAAATCATAAAACAGGCTACGGTGGAAAAAAAAATAATAAAGAGCTTTTACAACACATGCATTATTTAGCTTGTTAAATCGGTTTGCCTTTTTACGTCCAAAATCATCTCGTTTCGGCTGCCTTGATCTGCCAGTGCCGTAAAATAGACTGTGCGTGTCTAAGAATGACAGGCAATAGCCTACGGAATCACAGTATGTGGTCTACCCAAGGGACACTTTAGTCAAACGCTTTACTTACACGCTAAACGTTAGAGATTACCAAATGATCTAAACGAAGCGCGTTTATTAAAAGGAATTGTTTCCAGCTCGTGCCGTTGTTTTGAGCAGGCGTTAGAGCGCGCGCGCGAAGGGGAGCTTTTCCGCATGATGAGTGAACGACAGGGCGCGAGACACTTAATGCCCGCTTCAGACCGGGAACCGGAACAAAAAAAAATGCTCACTGCCGCTTGCAGTGCTCTTAATGACAGTCTGCATCCGAGCTAAAACAGACACCGAGCACGTTTTCGCAGCGTGGCTCGGGAACGGACGGACTCAAGCACGCAGCGCATTTCCTCTGCAACTTCGAATCGCTAGATATAGATTTAGTAAAAGCCGTGTTGGTTGTTGTTGACGTTTTACTAGTCATAATTAGGCGTTTTCATGGCGTTTTCGGCCAGGACGCGGGTGTACACGCTCTCTCCTTGTTGATATGTGCAAGGGTAGGCTATTCGGGGCCACGTGGCGCACAAAGCCACCTTCCTGTCCGACATTTTTTCAGCAGCTCAGATCTCGCCTCAGGGGACTGGGTGCTTCTACCGGAACCGGCAATAAAAACACATTCGGGGTTTATGCGAAACACCCCCCCAAACACACACACACACACACACACACACACACACACACTCCGTGTGTGGGCGCGAGATTCGGGTTCCACATCATTACGCCTGAGCCGCAGCGGAGGAGCATCTGAAACACACGAGGACCAATCTTTTTCTTTTTTCAGAGCCATCATTTTTTTCGTTCTTTTCGTGTAGGAGTAGGGATTCTTTTATTCAGAAGGGGCATGTTATGCCACTTCCATTAAGCGCGTTTGTACTTTAATGCATTAACGACTGATAAGCATTTTTTCACATTTTTATAATTGCGGGCAACGTGTCTGTGGTGCAGGAACTGACGGCGAGCGTGTCCATTTAAACGAGCATTAGAGAATGTTAACAATGACAGAACTAGTAGTAGGCTAACAGTAATGACTGTGATAAAAAAATAAGGATGATGATGATGATGATGATGATGGTGATGATAAACCAAAAAGGCGCCCTTACAGCCAAGCAACACTGGCTTAACGCACTGTTCATTACTCAGACTCCACTGTGGTGTTGAGTAAAACGGTGTGAGAATTTCGCTCAATTTTGGGTACGTGTGATACCCCTGTACCACACTCTCTGTTATGCTTCTAAAGGCTGGAGAGATGGTGAGTCAGCGCGGGGGATGGAAAGCGCCTGGTTGAAGGGCCGTCACTGGGCTAATGCTGAGTGACAGTCGATAATGCCAAGGCGGATCACACTCTGCCCTCTGCCCCCTAACCACTGACAACTCAGGTAGAAACACGTGAGCTTTACACCGTTTTGAGCTAATGATATTGGATTTATGGGTGGTATGGATTTAGATACCAAAACATGTAAAAACTTGTCCTTGTTCAAAACCACAAATTGTGGTTACAAATAAGCCGCGTGGGTTTGTTTTCAGATTGTTTGGAGCTGTTTATAATGTGCCAGGATAGAGGGTACTCGTTAGACCGAAGGGCCTGATTGTGTCATGGAGTTGATCAGTGAATTAGGAACATGTCGTGACGCGTCTAGCATTTTCAGGAATTGTTGAAATTAGATTTTCCCATTGTGCGAAAACGCTGCTACTTCCACTGGGACTCGGGGGACTTCAATATGCGCAGTGCGACTAATCCAGTTACTCGAACCATAAACTGTGATCTGCGGGTTTGTGGCGGGTCAAGACTCTGCCAGAGCATTTTAGCAATTAGGCCTTATTCCTAAAGTAGCCTACAGAGGATGAATATTAAATTAGAACCACGTGACTAAAGGTCGCTGCATCTTCATATAATTTAACAGATTGCATCTCGACGAGTCCTATTTTAAGGACCCTGTGTAGCATATGTAAAATAATTGAAGAAATAATGCACGTAATTCCCACAAATGATAGCCTCTAAATAGGGACAGAATGAGAGGATGACGCGCGAGCCAGATGGATGAAAGTCGGCGACAGGCGCGAGAGACAAAGACTGGCAAATTGGAGGTGCTCGGGAAATGGAGCGGAAATGGAGCGGCGGAGCGGAGCCGCGTGCGTCACGGCGGCCTCAGTCGTTTGGCTTCGGTCCAGGTCCGATTAACGGGCAGCTCAGTCCCTACAAACACCAGATCGAAGGGGAAAAGTACTGTTTTTTTAATGGGGATACCGAGCGCTGCCTGGAGACCTGCGTGTTTGCACCAAACAGGAGTTTCACTTCATTTAGACTCGCATCTTAAATTAACCTCCCAATTAAATAGTCCCGCGCATAATTTATCGCCATTCTGCTTCCGAACGCACGTCACTTAATGAATAAAAAGGATTTGAGAAGTTCGTTTAAGGGAGAATATGTTTCTGATTTACAAGCACGGTGCTCTCCGTTCTTAATGGAGAGAGCTGCTTCATTCATGCTGCTTCCGTTCATTCATCAGAGCAGCGTAACGTACCCTCTGAGTTCAAACGAGACACGAAATTCTTATCAATGAAGGGGGTGACGTCAAAGGCGGCGCGCTGACTCGTCGGTCACGTGGGCCCACGCGCCTGTACTTATCGGCGCTGAGCTGTCCGCGGTCCTGATAAAAAAAATCACGCGCCACACCGACGTGCAACAACCAATAACAGCGTTCACATGTGCAAATAAGAGTGAATCGTAAACGAAATATCAGCCTGGGCCTGAAAAACTTTTTTCCCCCTTTTTCCTTAGTTTTGAATTAAATAAGGACTGAGATCTTCGAGCTTCATTCGTTAGACACGAAGAGGCAGAGGAGCGCTTCTGAGCTGCAGCTGAATTTCGTGCGGGATCGCAGGTGAGTGGCGTTTCTACGCTTTTATTATTCTTTTTTCAGTCCACGTTAAAGGACATATACAGTTAAATTAGACTATAGTCTATAATGTGTGAGGTCTGGGACACGGGTTTTATCTGGCTGCGCTCACTAACATAAGTGGAAACTGTTAGCCGAAAAATACAGAAATAAACAGTGCATATCCAGCGTTCATAGAGAAGGCTAATGCACTCTAAGATCAGACTTTTTACAGAATAATACGGTTTCAGGATTTCATTCTGATAAATCATTCTGATAAGTACCTGCGCTTCAGCAGTAGTCCTATTATTCCTGCCTCTATAGAAAACGAAATAAATGAAACAGGTTTCTAATATGAATTTATCAAGAATCATAGTCTATAGTTTAGGATTATGGCTAGTCTATAGTCTATGATTAAATACAGAGTCGGGGAATCGCACACAGGTCCATATCTCCCGCATATATACTGACGATGTGGTGTAATCCGTCTCGCATCGATGTGGGAACTGCATTTTAAAGTTACATTTTGGCTAAGAAATACTCGCTTATTATAAGAAAGCAAATTCGCCTCATAATCTGTCTTATGGTTGCTGGAATCGTGTAGGCAGTCTGCGAGATCCATGAATTCGAGAGTCTGCCAGTTAACAAATAATGTTTATCACGGCTGTGTGAATGAATCGGGTTCCAGCAACCTATATTACGTGAGAAAATACAGTCATTCTAAAACAAATGTTTTAATAATAGAAATAGGGAT
>JAOUQY010000009.1:5405300-5420179 GCA_028566355.1 Doras micropoeus | reverse complement strand
ACAAAGAAGAAGACGGTGTCAGCAGAGATTCTTTACCTCAACTACTTTGCATCATCACTGCACAAGAGATACCACAAAACAAAGAAACAAGTCAAGGTAGAGATCATGACTTTTCATATAGTTGATTTCATATTCATATATTTGATTAACTGAAACGGTGAAAAGATCGCTGGTAATTAATGTTCAAACGTCTTGTTTTATAATGTCACTCGCCTTAATCGCTGTTTTAAAAGCCGCTGCCTTACGAATTGAAATAGCTGATGATTATAAATTTATCAGTTACATGGATATCTTACATCATTAAACATGGACAGTGAATGAATTATACCCTGATTCACAATAAGCGATCTTTAATGCTGTGTGGGCCTCCTCCCACTCACACACACATGCACACGCTAACAGTAACCCACATAATGATTTTAATCACATACAGTGCATAATTAAAATTATACTAAGTGATTGGGCACCTAATTAGGAATGAAGCAATATTTGTGGGCTGGCTGTGCTGACATTACCCAGAATGCCATGCAGGAAAAACGCAATGGCATTTGTTTGACTTTCGACTGACAAAGTAAAGGAAAAAAATCCCTAATAGAAAAGACTAATTAGACTGTCTTCTGGCCAGTTTTCTGTGATTGCCTGTGACGGCTCAAATTTGCCTCATTAAACTCAGATCCTCAACAATGTAAGATCTGTTACTTCCACACCGCTTTATGAGGATGAAATCTAATTATCTATCAACTCAAAGAGACTAATTTTGCACGATTCTGGTATGGCGATATTGGTTTCCTGTCAAGCTTTTCAGAGATTCCTGAACTCATTAAAACATTCTGCAATAAAAAAAAGCAATATTTGTTTGCCCTAAGGTGGGAAAGATGGCAATTTTTGGTTGCATATAAAAATAGTAAAAAGCTTCCGTATTAGGGCCAATATTAAGCGATGCCTATAGTTTAGGGATAAGCAGAATATTAGGTTTAGTGTGAAATTCCTGTAGTTCTTACCCAGTACAGTCAGATAGGCCTTGGCTGTTTTGACAGGCATGGTGAAGAGGGAACAAGTGTACAGCCCTTCGTCTCCAAGCATAACCTCGCGGATGGTGATGGTCAGCTCCTGCCATGAGGCTCGGATCAGATCAATCCGGTTATCTCTCAGAGCTGTGGATGAGACACATAGACCTGGGTAAGGGAGCTGATTAAGCAACAGAACATGGCCAGCCCTGATACAACAATTACAAAAATAATAAAAACAAAAAAGAACATAAGTACTTGTACAACTGGTTATTACACAGTCATTGGACGCTTTAATAGGAACACATATACTGTACACCTGCTATTCATTCAGTCAAACATCAGAATGAGGAAAAATTGTGATCACAGTGACTTAGTTGTTGGTAGCAAATGGACTGGTTTGAGCATTTCAAAATCTCCTGGGATTTACGCACTTAACATTCTCTACAGTTAACATAGAATGCTGGGAAAAACAAAATAAACATCCTATAAGCAGTGGTTCTATAACTTTTTGGTTTCCTTTGGGATCAATTAAGTATCCATGCATCCATCCACCCATCCATGACAGAAACTGTGGTGAGTAGAAAATACTGAACGTTGATGCCGATGAGCTATACCTGCAGAAGAACATATGGAGCTCAAATGGAACTGGGCTGCTGCTACATGATTAACTGGATTGATTGGATAATTGCATGAACAAGCAGATGTTCCAGGGTTCCTATTAATGTGGCCAATGAGTGTACGCATATTGCACAATATTATTTCACTGAAACCAGAGTGCAGAAAAGAAGTCATTTCATACATGTTTTTAAACACTTATTTAATAGTGATTTTATATAGAAAAGGGAACGCTTATCTCTGGAGCATGCATATGATGTGAACAATTAAAATCAATGTGAAATTATTGCAATCAGAGAGAAAATGAAATATAGATCACCCTGTGTTTAAATTACACCCATCATTTCAATCAATAAAATGACAGAGATTTACAATATAGAGCAATGAATGTGTCTCCTCCTTCTGTACCTACCTATTTAAAAAATACTGACAGTTCAATATTCTGATCCTTTAACATTCTAAGCCTATAGCCAGCCTTCTGTTTTTCTGGCTTTTATGTGCCTGTCTTCTATCAATCCACTCTGAAACAAAGTTGAACTTTATTTTGACTTATTCCAAGGTTTGACAATGTCATAGTTCTGACGGCTTTCAGTTGCTACCATCAATATGTCTTACGATAAGGTAAAAGGTTAATGCTGGAGGACAGATAATGACAGGACTGTCTTTCATCTACTCCGTCTGTTATATTACAACCGAGCCAGGAGAGTAGCAGAAACACGTTGTGCGTAATATTGACCTTGTGGCCATATAATTTAATCGGCAGATCCAAGGTCACTCATCACCACCTTCTGCTCTACATCAAACTCTCTGAGACATTTCAGGCCTCATTAACACGCAGTAACAGCCTGAATATTATTGCCTTCATGGATTTTCCCTCTCTCTTCTGCCTAAAGCAGTAAAGAATAATCCTTTACTATTGACCAGAACTTTAACTACTGAACTCTGTCTTACCTGTTTCTCTATTATTATTCTGCTAGCATATTACAAAATTACAGAACTTTTCACTAGCAGAAATAAAGCCAATACATTGCATTGCCAAGTGTGATATTGTAAGAAACGGGTTCACAACACAAGAAGAACAATTTGAAATCCAAAGCATACATATCTCCACACTACAGGAAGTCTTCTCAAATACTTTCAATTGATTAAAGTGGTAATCAGCAAAACATTATAGACTCATTATATTGTGATTTGGAAATCCATGTGTTATGTGTTTTTGGAATAATCTGTTCATTATCTGCTCATCATTATAAATACAGAATGTCTTATACAATACAAAACACATTTCCCACTGCCATATTGTTATTGACTCAATAGAGATGTTTACATTTTGACACATAATGCAGGGATAAGCACTTGCTGAAATGGGTTCATTAAATAGAATTTGTTATGATGAATTTTCAACTCTGATTGGTTAGCAGGTTGGCTCTGATAGTAATGTGGCAGCAAAACAAATCATATGTTTATATTAATGAGTTCATGGTTATGCATTATCTATAGTAATTCACAGGCACTTGTAAGGTGGACGACCAAAAAACTTAAAGCTACCGAGTGGATTAAAAAAAAAAAGTAAATCATTTTTATGGTTTTAAATTATGGCTTTACATTACATTTTATGTTTACTGTAAAGATTATTCATTCCACAACAATAAATGTAACTACAAACTATTAAAAAGTATGACATATCATTCTTTAATAAATAAAACAACACAAGTGGTTGCATACACTGAAGTACCAGAAAAACTCGTATACCAGTTACTATTTGATAGGTCCACCCTGGGATCTTGGAGGGAACATTGCATAGTCCGATTTACTTGATTTACTTGAGGCAGTGTTGCACGCCTATTGCGTGAAACGATTCTTGACAACCTAAGCTGGTCACGTTCACCCTTTTGAAGTTCGTCTTTTTATGGCCATGCTGCTGTCGTAAGTTTGAGGTTTTGCCAGTACATGCTACACCCTTGAAATGCTCATACGTGAAAATCCAAACTTTGCTTCTACCTCCGAAATGTTCTGACATTAGACCCAGACTGAGAATGAACTCAGATCTCTTTTTCCCCTCAAAAACACTCACTATAATACTTTCTATTTTCAAATACACATAAAAGGAATGATGTCCTGAAAAGATATTTTTTATATTTAATTATACCGGGATGTTTAAATATCATTTGGCCTGCAAAGTCAGTTTCATTCTTCAAGACATTCTTCAGTACAGTTACATCTCCTGTTATGAGCTTCACATGTATTTGTAATTGATTGCATGTTTATATTCATGTGGAGGGCGTGCAGGCTCGGAGACTCGAGTACTCTGACAGAATCATTTATTCCGTATCAGTGTCATGTTCACCCATGGGAAACAGTGCCTTAATCCAATGATGTTGGCTGCACTGATCTTGCAATATGCATGAAGCACATCAAAACAGACTCGTGCATGTACATACACATGCACATTCACCCACAAAAGGCTTAATAAAGACTTAATAAAAGCCCAGAATATCAGGGATGAAAAACACTGATCCCTTTTGATTAGGAAGACATTAAATCTTAAGCTGCCAGAAAGTGGCGTTAAATCGCTCTCCTGTGGATCTCGGCCTTTGATGAAGTTTCCTGTGGATTTTGTAAAGTGCCCGTCTGGTTGCACCAAAGCCGATAATTAATGGAGCTCCTCTAATTGCCTGTGAAGGTGATTAGATCAGAAGAACTGGAAGCAGGCTTGCTCATGATAACTAATACAATCATACAGTACTTAAGCTTAAACAGTTGCCCCCCTAAATCATAATGCTTCATCAAAGCTAATGTCCACTTAAGTTAACAAGGCAAATGTTTTAACGGAACGTGGATTCAATAAAAAACAGAAGTCTGCTAGTCGAAGCTCAAACTGTAGAATGCGGATGACCAGACTGAGCCATCACATGGAAAGATCAGAGCACCACTAGACTCTCAGGACTTAGGGGTGAAAGACATTTCTCTGGGGTTATGATATCTATTCAGTTCATGAGGCAAAGCAGTGCCATAAAAAACTGCCTGATAAGACAGTATATTCTATTCTGTAATCCCACAGCAGGCAAGAGTTTTGTCTTCGCCGATGGTAATGATAGGGAAATGGGGTGAAATCTGACAAGTCATAATCATAAATGTCGCACCCATTTTTTCTCCCTCATTAACAAATGGTGTTCGTTATGGAAAATTTGTGCCTTAAAATCCATTCAGCAGTGAAAAGCCACAGTTATAAATCATGCATAAATAGTACTACGATTGATAAAGTAATGCAGTCCTCATAATGGCCTATGAAAAAATGTGCTGTGCTTGGGCCTTACAAGCACTTTTCTTGACATTTTTATGAATTGGACATACATTGATAGCTCAGGCACAACCAATATGTGTGTAGTGGCCAGCTGGATGATTCAGTGGCAGCCAGTTTACAGCAGGACTGTACACCGTACATTAGCTATCCAGGACATGAAGGAAAGAAGCAGAAATAGCCAGAGAAAAAAACATAGCAGAAACATGGGCTTGGGGTTAAGACAAACACTTAACATTCTAGTTCAAAATGTGCTATTGTGTTTCAAAAGAACAGGTTTTATTTAAAATACAAAACCTTCCCATGTTATATACTGTGTGCATTCCCACATTACATCCAGTATGCATTCCCACATTACATCCAGTGTGCATTCCCACATTACATCCAGTGTGCATTCCCACATTACATCCAGTGTGCATTCCCACATTACATCCAGCGTGCATTCCCACATTATGACCTGTGTGCATTCCCGCATTATATCCAGTGTGTATTCCTACATTATATCCAGTGTGCATTCCCACATTACATCCAGTGTGCATTCCCACATTAAATCCAGCGTGCATTCCCATATTATGACCTGTGTGCATTCCCGCATTATATCCAGTGTGCATTCCCACATTATATCCAGTGTGCATTCCCACATTACATCCAGCGTGCATTCCCACATTATGACCTGTGTGCAATCCCACATTACATCCAGTGTGCATTCCCACATTAAATCCAGCGTGCATTCCCACATTATGACCTGTGTGCATTCCCACATTATATCCAGTGTACATTCCTACATTATATCCAGCGTGCATTCTCACATTATATCCAGCGTACATTCTTACATTATATCCAGCGTGCATTCTCACATTACATCCAGTTTGCATTCCCACATTATATCCAGCGTACATTCCCACATTATATCCAGCGTACATTCCCACATTATATCCAGTGTGCATTCCCACATTACAACCTGTGTGCATTCCCACATTACATCCAGCGTGCATTCCCACATTACAACCTGTGTGCATTCCCTCATTACATCCAGTGGACACTAAAACTACTGTAACATGATACGGTCCCTTTGTGTCCAGGAAAAGCTCAAAAATAATTTAATTTAGTAAATTGTTAGGGCTAGGCTATGTACATATCATCAGGGCCAGTAGATATCTTGCAAGATAGTTTCTTACAATCTAACACAGAACATTTGTCTTAGTTATTTATATTACATTTTGCTTTTGAACCATCACATTACAAATAAACATTGCAATTATTTCAAGTGTTTCTAAAGTGTTTCTAATAATGCCATATTTGCAGATATATCTTAGGAAAACCTTCAGTTTCCTTTTTTTTTTTGGCTTGTCAGTTTCTTCCTAACGAGTTTCTGTTTGCTTTTTTTCTGGCCCAGAAATAGGTTTCACCCCATCGTACGCAGAACTGGTCTGCAAATTGTCTCTAAACTCCACCCCAAGAAAGCTATGGAAGTTGATTGAAATAGGCGAGGTTGGTTGAGTTAGAGGAAACAATCAATGATTGAAACTGCAATACAATTCTCAATGTCTATCGAAGGCTGTTAAATAAACTGCTCCCTTAAGGGTTATATAACAGCATATGAAAATGCACAAATGCACACCAGGATGTAGAATTCTAATACTGCATGATTAAATGCAACCGAACTGAATCGCCGAAGATTAATTCCATTTATTTCAGAACAGGGTATGGAACAAAAAGACCTAAGTTGTACGTGATCCAACCAGCCCTTGATTTTCCCCAAATCCCAATCTTGAGACTACACAGTAAATGCCCCAAGCTGGCCTTAAATTCACTGGGATTCTTCATTAAGCCTTCATGTCACAGTAACCAACACTAACTGACATCTCAGCATCTACAGGGAAAAGCATTTGAGCTTCTCGTTTTACAAGGCTGCCAGTCAAAACAGCAAAAATATTACCCCCTGCGCATCAACAGTACACCTCCCACCCTGTGTGTTGGCGAGCGGCATTCTCCTGTCTGAAGACAAACTAATTTTTTTTTAGCCCAGCAGACAGCTATATGAATAAAGAAGCAGGGAAAGAGACAGGAGAGCACTGTATGAAATGGCGTTTGTGCAACGGCTGTCTCTGTCTGACACGTTTCTCGGTGGGCCAACGCTTGTGCGCGAGCAGCTTTTGCTGCTACGGCATTACAGAAACAGGATTTATTTAGCGCCGTGCTCGCTGCGTGACCTTGCCGGCTCAATCTGCACCAGCACACCTCTGTAAAAATGACCCTCTGATGGCTTAAATTCAATCACCCTCAGGGCTACGACGATGGAGGCTATTATTGTTGCTGTAAATTACTTTAGCATTGCTAAATTAGCACAGATCATCATTTGGTTGCCATTTGTATTCCGAGTGCGGCGGGCTGCTCTGCTCCACGCATCACCGAGGCATCCCTCATCGCCAGACGGGGCTCCCCAGACATACATGTCTGCCAAGTGATTGAATGGTAACGCTGTTAAACACACCGTCCACCAGTTCCCATGTGTCTCACACATCCAGAGATGTGGCCCAAATTTAAAAGAAGAATCACCCACACACACACATACTAGATATATGCATGTATGCACACACATACACACACATACAGAGCCATCCAGCCAGGAGAGATGGCAGGTGTTGCGGCTGATACCTCGCTGGACTGAGTAGAGCCGGTGGAGGAATTTCTTGCACCATTGGCTGAGGTGATGGTGTGTCACCAGTGGGACTTGTGTGTCATTCAAAGTGCTGGCTTTGTTTCAAGCTTTCAAGCAGGGATTTATAGCACAAACAACAACAAATAAAAAAAAAATACTGCCTGGATCATTCTGGCTTGTGGGTACAAACTGGACAGAAAATTGGCCCATTAAAATCTCACCGTAGCCAAGATATTCTGCCTTTCTGTCCCTGTGGCTGGTGCTGAATCCTGCGGAACGGCCACTCCAGCCTGTAAAGGACACTCATATCATTCCTTACATAAACGGAACGATTTTAAAACTCCTGATTTCAGGTTACAGGGCCTGAAGTTCTTTTCTGGATACGAGGTCAAGCAGAGCTCAGAAACACACAGCGCCTGTCTGTGTGTGGGTGTGTATGCATACATGAAATAGGCTTCAGCCAACTGACATCGGTACCAGGAATGTACGCTATCGCTACGGTGATTAAGTTGGACAATTTAAATGCCATAAAATGTGTTTTCACACAGCAGACGACAAATCTCTCTACACTCCATCTGTCTTTCTCTGCTTCCCCATCTGAAAGGTCAGAATGGCCGCAGATTTTTACACAACAGGAGAAAAATCGCCTGTATCTCTCAAATGGTAACCATAGTAACAGCAATGTTACAGCTAGCCCTTAAGAAAAAGGCGCTGTTCTTTTAAATCCATAGGCTACATAGATTACGTGCTGCAACTATTTACTGTATACTGTTCAGTCCAAAACAAATCAGGGAAGTCTTATACCTCATGTTGGTCAGCATTTGCTAGAGTACTTGACAAGACTATGGTATGCCAAAAGGTCACAAGCCAGGTGAGAAACATGTTTGATGATGTGACACATTTTAATGAGGTATTTGGCCACTGTGACTCAGTGCTGTTTGCTCTTGCTTTGACTCAGTGACTATATCCTCATACATGGTATCCCCCAAGGACCTCTTCTTGGCCCTCTTCTTTTTCTGATCTATTTACATCCAATTACATCCTTGTCTCTCTCAGCTTCCACTGTTATGCACATACATTACAGACTTTCCTTCTTACAGTCACGCCAGATAACCCTGAATAGTCCACTATTCGATGAGTTGATCTTAAGAGCCTGATTCGGCTGCCTCTCACAGTATAATCGTCACAAAATGCGGTTATGAAACAAGGGTTATTCCATCCTGTGTATATGGGGGCACTGAATTGCTTGGTTTCACCCAATAAATCAATATATATAGCATATTTTGGGTTAATTATCAGCCTGTTTTTTTTTTTAAATAACTCATGAGCTTTGAATCGATGTGCTTAGTGTTTTAACAGCCAAACATGTGCTGTGCCTTTAAGACATAGTTTGTTTGCATGTTTCTATGCTGCGTGTGACATCACATGCTGTGCTGCTGGAGCTCAGATCAGGCAATCAGAGAGAGTAACGCTACTATGGGGCATTATACAGTGTCTCATTTAGGTATATAGAGAATATTTGTAGGCTTCATACGGTTGCTGTAGTAAATAAACAAGCCATCTCGGAGTACCCAGAGTACTAGCGTCTGTATTGCTGCCTATGTGCTCATAACTAATCTCATACATCACGTCAACTTCAAAGCAGCCTTCCTCTCTCATTCCAGGTATATGTGTTACCGTGTGCGTGAATCTATCATCACGGTAGACTAAGTCGCACTATCCAATTTTGGTGTAGAAAAAATTGGAAGCCGGTGTCGCAAATAAGAATATGAATCAATAAAAAAAAAAAAACTCCAAACAAAGCATGATTCGACAATCGCTATATAAAGTCGACTTTGTAAATTCTTAGTTAGGGACACTCCTACTGCAGTGATTGTATCTACTCCAACTTTCTGATAGTACATTTTGATAAGAAACAACTCTACAGAGCCGCTGAGTGCTGGTTATTTTAATAAAGCGTGGCCACAAATGAGTGATAGCTGTGCTTCTAAGGGTCTTACGTGAGAAACTGAACTTGCCTTGATATATGAATTTTAAGAAGAACTTGATGTCTTGAAGCCTTGACATGTTACCTTGAGTTACATTTCTCCAGGAAATACTGGAAAAACTGAAGGCACCCACTGTGTTTTAATAATATTAAGGCCAAACTGACAAGGCCAAATATTAAGATTTAGGCTTAAGTTGTACAATTCATGGCTATGAAATACCAAAGACAAGGGTGCCAACAGTGTAACTAGAGTGTGTGTAACTTGAGTGTACTTAGTGTGTGGACTCTGAATATTAAATTGTTGCCTTGTTATATTAAATTGTGAAAAACACCCTATTACAAATTACCATGGCACCTCAGTGGCTCCATATAAACTATTAACTGGTGCCAATACTTTTATGAACAGCTGTTCTGATTTAAAGAGAGCCAACCCTCTTAAACTGTTTGGAACCAAGGTGCAATTATTGATTTTGCAAGCCCATATGCCAATTGCTGTAAAGTCAATTTTTTTCACCTCTGTGATATTGAGTTAGTCCCTTTCTCAAGGTGAAGTAGGTGGAAACTTTAGTTAATGGATTCATAACTTCTTCATAGATTCTTCTTCTGACCTTTAAAGGACTTCATAACCATGATCCTCTGGCTTTTTTTTCAAGTATTCCATTTGTGTACACCCTCTTGTACACTCAAATCCTTCAGCTATACTTGCCATCGCTAAGTTTCCACTCTCTTTCCTACGGAGCCTATGCGACATCGTCTTTACTTATGCTACATCCCCCAATTAAAACCTTCCTATCCTCTTTCTCCGATGCGGTCTGGTCTAGCCAAGCATTAAGTGCAATGTGTTTTTTTTCCCTATGGTTTGTTCCGTTGTACTGCTTGTGTAGCCGCTTTTTGGTTATTATCTGTTTTTCTGATGATGGGTTTGGAAAAAAAGTGCTACATACAGTATGTGGTGTCCTGGGAAAACCCTTCACCACATCATGCCTATTTATAACCTAATCTACTTATGGAAAAACTGTGGCATTTTAAAGAATGATTAGTTTACAAAGGGAAATGTGTTATCACTTCGATTTCATCCACATCAGTCTCAGTCTCATCACCTGAGGTAAATGTCACTCTCACAAATGTCACAAATATGCATTTCGCTCTGGGACTTAGCTATAGATGAGAGAAGCGCATCTGCGTACTCTGCCCTTGCGTAATGCTCCCGCCCCCCTTTTCGGGTGAAAGCAGCCCCTCTACATAATTTAACTGGCGGTAAATAAAAATGTTGAGGTCTTTGCCAATGTAAAAGCATAAATTAAGAATAGCATACTGATGTTTAGCTATGAGGAACCAAATCTTATGGCTAGGCAGGCACACAATTCTGTTATGTCATTGCTGATCAATGATCTGTGACTGTGTATATCGGTGACCTGTTGTATAGAATAAATGAATGAAACAGGGGTCGATCAGTGTCTATTTATTCTGTCTCCATCAAAGTGGATGAACAAATACACCACCTTACAACCACCTTATTGAATCACCAGGTAATGTTTTTCTGACATCTGTTTTTTTTTTCTGCTGTTTTGGCAGACTGTCCAATGTGGTGCTACTGTAAACTGATTAGCGACATCACTAACCATGCTTAACAAGGGTTTAGCAAGCTAACAAGCACCCTGCAACTGGACTTTAACATCATTATCTTGCCTACGATGAAGTGTTTCTCCATTTACCGTCCTTTGCTGTTTGGGGAAGTAAAGAAAATCACGAGCTGGGTTTAACTCGTTGGCAAATGCAATGCAGTGACTTTTAGGCATGGTGGTAGTCATGGTACTTTTATCATTTTTGTTTTCTCCCAAAAGAGGGTGTGATTGTTCTGTGTGACGTTAGGGAAGTGACATATGCCTGCGCTCATCCACCCAATAACCAGAGGCAAGGTAGAAAATAAACTATGTCCTTTGCGTTAGCTAGTGTGGAATGCTGGAACATGATTTTTCAGCTGTGCTTCATATCAAAGTAGCACATATGCAAAAATAGCACAGGCTCTACACATGTCTTCCTTGACTTTCTTTCTATTGCAAACATACTGTATACACACACACACATATCCCATGCCCCAGGTACGCAGATAAAATCGGCTTTTTTTTTGCATAATTCCTTCCCTGGGTGTTGAATATTCATAGCCAATATTAAATCAAATTCATTACAGGTTTGCTCAGTCGTTTCAAATGCTGAATGTTATCAAAGCATTAACAAAAAAAAAAAAAAACATACGCCATTTTCTACTAGCTTATTCATAACTGTCTCTGTCTGCCACCTGAGAAATATATTGTGGCATAAAAGGCACACCAGGGTTGCAAATAAAATGTCATAAAGCAAAGCAAATAAAAGAGAAACCATCCAGCATGGCGAACAAACTTCAACTGATCTGATGAAAGGTAAGGATAGATCACAGTGATATAGCACCTCCAATGAATCCCAGGGTGGAAACAGCTTTGAGAAAAGTTCCCCTGTACTGCTCATCCTCAAGGCAAAAAAAAGGCAGCTGGGTTAAAAAAAAAAAAAGAAATGCAGGTGTGGAGGAAGTCGGCCATGAATTTCAACTTTTTTCCTTAATAATGCCCCAACTACTTTCCAGGAAATGTATTTGCCTTGGGGAGAGAAAGTGATATTTCTCAGCAGTGTGTTCTTTTCGAATGGAGCAGGAGGAGAGAGACTCGGGAAGAGACGGTGGTAATGAGGAGCTGTCGGTACCTGGGCCTCCTCCTCCAGCACCACCCGTTGGCAGACATCCAAAAAGAAAAAAGTCTCCTTTCCATCACTCGGTGCTAATCCTATACTATTATTACTTTAAGCTCCAATGTGTTTGGACACCGTTGAGATGATACACAGAGGTGTGTGAGCATGAGGCTCACATGAGTTTCCATTTTGCTGAGCACAATTGTAAATAATAAATAATTAAAAAGACAAGAAGAAAGTAAAGTTTCTCAAACAATTTTTGTCCTTCATAGATTGATGACAAGGGCTGAGACCTGCTATAAAATGGTATCTTAATTCCTTGGGTTTAGCCTCAGGCCGTCCTCCTTCCCCAGGCTGCTCTCTGCTTTATGGTTTCGGTGAAGCAGGGGCGTCCTCAGGATGCTGTGAGATTTATGACAAGCCTGCATTTTAGCACATTTTTGAAACTATTTAAAACCAGTGCAAAAATGATTACTATAAACTATCTACTATAATATCTAGCATGCCTTATGGGTAGCAGGAAAATTCACCCTGCATTGCAAGGAACATATTTTAAATATATATTTTTTTCTTCCCCCAAAAGTAAACTTCTCCAAAGGGTAAATAATAACCAAATTTAGATTTTCCCAACTTTCAAGAATCATCTCCATCTCAAGTCAGGCACGGCAAATTTCAAATGCATCAAAGGCTTAACTAATAGATTTGAGAGCAGGATTCAGAGCGCAGCACTGAGCAGAGCAGCGAGATGGATACAGCTGAATAATAAATCTGCTGGCTGCTGGAGTTTCATATTCACAAGACTGCTCCGTGATTACATTCGGACACCGGCCTGCCCTCGTCTCACGCCGCACACCTTTGGACGGTGGAACAGCAAGGAATATCCTTTAATATATTCCAATAAATCTGCTCTGACTTATCAAGTACCCGAGCTTACTAAGGTGTAAGGGTGGGGTAACCCCTAGATTCGATCAAACCTGTAATAAAATCTTATCACATTTCAGAGAATTTCAAGGAAACCATAAAATAACCATGAATAACAAAGCATAAAGCAATTCTGCTGAACCGCCAGTATCAGATTTATTATATAGAAATAGTGTTTGGCATCAGGTACTGTGAAGGACAGCACTAAGGTTATTTGATTTTCTTCATAATAAATATATAACCGTAGATGATTGTCAGCTTGCTGCAGATTTCTATAATCAGTAACAGCCTTTGTGGACTAACGATACAAGAGATAAGAGTGGTGCAGAGTAGAGTGGAACTGTGCTCTGGTAAACAGAACACTTTAGGCCACTCACACACTAGTGATGGAGAAATGGCCTGCCACTCACAGTGCCTCAGCCCAACTGAGTGTGGGAGGAATCGTTTTTTAATAAGCGCCGCAATACCGAGAACAGAAAGGAAAAAAAAGAGACAAGGGAGCAAAGCAGGACAGCTAGAGTGAGAACAGCAGAGACAGATCGACTAACACTGAATCACTGTCTGGGAGAGACATGTAAGCTTTAAATAATTCATGCATTTATTGCCCATAAACATATATCTAATATACACAATAAATATCAAACATGCTCTGCTGCAAGGGCCAATATTTTATAGAAATACAATACTTTATTCATAAACTTTCATACCATAGAGTTTTTTTTCTTTTTCACAGAGCATGTACTGTAAACTTTCCAAGATAAATATATATGAGAGAGAGAGAGAGAGAGAGAGAGAGAGAGAGAGAGAAAGAGAGAGAGAGAGACAGAGAGACAGACAGGCAGACAGACAGACAGACACACAGACAGACAGACAGACAGAGGCGGAGCAAGGTCTTATGCATGATTAGAGTGGCCATAGATATAAGTGAGAAGAGGAAAGTCCTTCAAAGAGAAAGCAAGAAAGAGGACAGAAATAGAGACAGAGAGAAAGAGAAAAGGCTGGGTGACATGTAGTGTTTTAATTGGGTCAGTGTAATGGTCAGGAGAGGTCAGACAGAGAATCTAGGTTAGCTGCATGAGTAACTCCCTTCAGGCTGCTCAAAAGGTTATGACTCTCTGGTGTGTCAAAATACTACAGTCTACTAAGTCGGTATAAGCACTCACTGCACACCTGAGTCATATATTGTAAATATTTCTATAGTCAAATATTATACAATATACCATAGAGCTTAATCATTACCACATTTTATCCACATTTTTTCCACAGCAATGTGAGTATAGTGTAAATTTGACAGCCTTACGGCACAACCCGTATGAATTTTCTGAAAGTATTGGAACGGTTAGTGAAAATGTATGTTTATTCTCAAGCTGTGTCTGTGTCCAGTGGGAGTCAAAATGTGAATCATTCATTCATTCATTATCTTAACCGCTTATTCCTTTTCAGGGTGACGGGAGAGCCGGTGCCTAGCCGGCAGCATTGGGCGCAAGGCAGGAACAACCCTAGACAGGGCGCCAATCCATCGTAGGGCACACACACTCACACACTCATGCACACATTCACACAATAGGGCCACTTTAGAGACACTAATCAACCTAACGTGCATGTCTTTGGACCGTGGGAGGAAACCGGAGTACCCGGAGTAAACCCATGCGGACACGGGGA
>JAOUQY010000009.1:5227873-5245258 GCA_028566355.1 Doras micropoeus | reverse complement strand
ACACACACACACACGCTAACACACAAACAGGAAGCCAGACACTTCTTCCTCTGGTTGCTTGGTTACATACTGTGTTTGAGAGTGATAGCCCTGCTGTGTTATTGCTGTTTTTCTTCATTAGGCAATAAAAACAGATTATGCTAATGCCTCTGTAAGAGAGTGTCATTATCAGCCAGCTTACTTAATAACACTTTCCACAATGACACTGCAGGCTACCTGTAGCCAAGGATAAAGAGCAACACAAACATATGCCACAGGCAACACTTTCATTAGTTTTACAAAGAAAACAGAAACAAAGATGGGCTAAAAACATTCAAGAACATGACCTCATCCAACCTGGGGCTCTATTTCATTTTCCACCAACAGTGGTGACTGCATCATCAAAATGACAATGGCACCACTATTACGTCCATCATGGAAGAAATAATTAGATTAACAGTGCTCATTTGTCCAGTCAGCCCTTAGATTGGCCTGTTTATATTAAGTACTATTAGGACAAGATTCAATTTATGCTAAGCATCTGTTAAGTAATGAGTATGTACTGTTCGCTCAGGATATGTGAACTCATATAATTTAATTGATGTACACATCGTTGTCATACCAAAAAAGCAGAAAAAACAATGTTTAAAACTAAGTTCTAGGGTTATTATGAACAGAAGAAAGTGGCTTGTTTTTCTGTTCACAAATACAGATCTTTAATGCAAAGGAAATTTCTATCACCTTTATTATAAGCTTGTGCAGCACTGCATATAATTCCATCTAGCAAATTGACGTTTTCTGAATATAATGAAATTTACATAGTATTTCTTATTATAGGACATTATCTATATTATACAATAAACTAAATATAAGATTATTAAAGTTATTTCTAGCCTTTCAAGCTAGTAAAAGAAAACTCTGACAATAGGTTCGATATGCTTATATTTGCTTTTGTGTAGCCTTATAATAGGAATTGACTTCTTCAGTTAACTGAGGCCAAGCTTAATCAGGAGTAAGCTATATGGGTATAACATCTACATAAGAACTATACTAGGAACTTGGCAGCTTACATAAAACTACCAAACAAATCACTTTTAACTGTTCTGCACTTGGAACATAGTAAACTAAACCTCAACCCACTTTTGGGTCGGGTTCAATAAGGACAACAGTAAAGAGAGCTTACTGGAGTGTCTCCTACAAGTAGTGGGAAAAGGTTAAGGCTCTGGGCTACTGTTCAGAAGGTTGTGAGTTTAGTTATAGCCTGTTCCACCTGTAGGCAACTTTAGGTAAAAACGTCAATCAAATGAGTATAAACGTTAGAAATAGCAAACGTCCATTCAGAGGTAATGGGTGCTTGAAAAATGACTCGATGGAATCTTTACTAACTTGTCAGTATAGCTGGAGTTATTTTTACTGATCAGCTGAAATTCATAGACCAGACACATGCACACACTCCATAGAAAACTTCCGACATGATTTAAATAGACCGTAAAACCCAGACACACTCTGGTAATAATGACACAAATCCACCTTTCCAAATAAAGCAAATCCAATAATATAATAACATCAGAATTATGATAATAACTTTATAATAATAATAAAAAAACCCACTACTACTACTACTACCACCACCACTACTACTACTACCACCACCACCACTACTACTACTACTACTACTACTACTACTACCACCACCACCACTACTACTACTACTACTACTACCACCACTACTACTACTACTACTACTACCACCACTACTACTACTACTACTACTACTACTACCACCACTACCACCACTACTACTACTACTACCACTACTACTACTACTACTAGCACCACCACCACCACCACTACCACTAATAATAACAATAATAATAATACTTCTTCTTCTTCTTCTTCTTCTTATTATTATTATTATTATTAGTGTGTTTGTCTATCTGTATGGACTGACAATTGGTGTGATCCTTTATGCGTAACCAGTAATCAGTAATAAACAATACTGCTAGCCTCATTCCTGAGTACCATTAGTTCCAGACCATTGGAAAATACACAGTCCCTGATTACTGGCGCCAAACGTTTTGGTGTTCCGCACAGAGAGAAAAAGGCTTACTGATACCTTTTATACAGCACTTCAAGCTGTGGTATTCTGCTATTTTTTGGCTAAGCAATTCACAGAAATATCTGAAGAGATATCAGCCTTTACAATGTCTTCAGGTACGCAAACCCACACACACATAATGCCCCCAACTGACACAAGCCATTTAGAACCGAATCTTGTTTGCCCTGCAGGGGTGTGATCTTCTACAGAGCATGTCAATGCGAGCGTCATCCCCGCTGCGGCTTCAGCCTCCGCTCTCAGATCTGCTCCTCCACCGACGCCGCTATCATTGCAAAGGTCATTCGACTTGTTCTACCACTATTTATTCCACTCAGATCAAGTTACGACTGAGGTGCTCGCAGTCACACTCCCATAAGCAGCTTATTTACACGCCAAAAAAGACACACCACTTTCCTCCCTTTTTCATTTCACTAACTCAGTGCAAAAAAGGCCAAACGCAGCGGCGCATCAAGACAACCTTTCACCATGCATCTTTTTTATGGTACAAAAGAGAGCACAGGGAGGAAGAAGAAAGAGAGCTTTAAAATTATTCAGAGCTGCGTTTGAATAGAGAGGCAAAGTAGTTTAAGGATGCTCCTGGCTCCCTTACCAAGACACATACATGATGGGTAGGTCACAGTGCTTTAAAAAAAAAAGCTTTACTATACAGGACAAAAGCAGGAAGAAGACAAATCTTGAACATTGTATCTTCCCTAGATTTATTCCGCTGCTTTAATCTCACTCCTCGAGTCATGACCCCAATCTACAGGGGTGAAAGGTTAAACAGGGTCATTTGCTATTCTAATTACAGATGAATCACATTGCTCTGGCCAAGAGAAGACTTGCCAGGTGTGCTTTACAAATGTACACACACACACACAAAGATATACAAAGATATAGACAAAGAGATTTTAAAAGTTTTTACCCACATTGTGCTTCACAGAAATGCAGAGTTTTTTGTTTCTTTGTGGTTTTGAAATGCAAACAGTCTAATCTGATTGATTGCCCTTTACACAATGACATTTTTGTAGCTTGTCTGGAACAGAAATAAGAAACGAGTCCTCTGATATATATAAAAAGCGTTTATCTGACAAATGACTAAACGAGACATTACCCGCACTACCGCAGGAAAAAAGTGGATATAAAATACGCAGGTCAAATTAATTTCCACAACGAGAACTCTGATGAAGTTAGATAATGTAGTTACATGCTGTATTGCTTTCATATCTCTTTAATGGAATACTTCACCATTTCTCAAAAAACAATCTGTTCGCTGTATCCGTAGTGCATGCGTGATTACCATTGAAAAGAATTTCTATACGTCTCCTGATTCCACAGACTTTACTGTTATGAATGTAAACTGAAAATCTAAAGGCCACCTGCTGTGGCAGTCAATAAATGTCTGCACAAAGGACATATTTCTGTAGACAGCTTTAATCAATCAAGGTATTTGTAAATTAAAGGCTCCAATTAGAAGCTGCCCCTTCAGAGAGATGGTGTAATTTGGGGTTGTGCATTACCACGGTAGTCAATATAGTTTCAAGTAAACATGCAGGTCTGGCTGTTTCCATGTCAGCCCACATGGACATAAGAAAACCTTTGGAAACTGGAAGCACTTTTTACTTTTAAGGAACTGCTTTGGCACCGGTGTTTAAAACTTGAATACACAGTATTATCTTTCTCTCAAGAGTCTAACCAAGAGAACTTGGGGTGCAATTTGTTATAGTTATGAACTCATATGCACAGCATAAAAAAATCATATTTTTATTGAAAGAAATCTGCCCTTAGGCTTCCATTTAAGTCCATATGTTTCAAGTTGGCAGGATTCATACTACAGGGAAATGTAGTGACATTGTCTGTGGCAATCATGCATATGCTGCAGGTGCATTGGATAAAGTATGCCTTTAAAGTATGCTTCTATCTCGTAGAAAAAAAAAAAACATAAGCTAATTACAAATAATGAGCAATGAGAAAAACTTCATGTTATGAATACTTTCAGCATTTAGATGATCAAAAGGACATTTGTCAGTAGGACAAAAGCCTGTGTTTACATGTCAATATTTACCCCTCTGTCTCTCTTACACACAGACACAGACACACATTGACACACACAGAGTTCAGATACACTCCTCTCCAATCTCATTATGGGAGCGCATACCTATCAAGTGCCCATAGCAAATTAAATGTGGCAGCTCAACTATCTTTTTTCATTTGTCTAATTCATTATCGGAGTCGGGGGACGACTGGGCACTACGCCTTGACAATCCTTAGTCCACCTTCATGGCCACAGGCAGGAGGGCGCTAGAGACGAAGGCAGTCTTTTCGCTGAATCTCATGAATGAATGACTGATAAGACCAATCTGTATTTATATTTTATATACATAATATAAATGAAATTTTCAGCAGACTTATTTTCCATGCATTTGTAGAGCTTCATTCCTGGAGAAGAAATATACTGTATGCCTTTATCAGATCCTGCAAGTGCCTGTGCTCTAAGGCTCATATCAGACATCCTAACGGATTCAGAGCTTAAGAAAAATAAGAGAAAGCCCTGAGGAAAACCCCTGAGTGGCAATAAAAGAACAATCTGACTCAGCAGGGACAGAATTGCTGTCTTCCTGACGCCCCCTCACTTCACCCACAGCTCCAAGCTCGCTCGGATCAGCTCCAAGTGCCCTCAGTGGTCCTATGATGCTCGGAGAGGTGCTTCTCAGCTCCAAGCAGTCCTGCAGTATACAGACAGCTACAGCCTCTTTAATAAGCAGTGCAATAAAAAAAAAAAAACATAATTTAATGAGAAGTAGAAGTCTTCTCTGTGCTGAGTGCATCCCTTGGCAGGAGTGTCGCAGCGTTTAGCTTACGTTGACATAAAAGTGCCAGGGCAATCAGGGATACGGAGACATGATGTAACTCTCAGGCTAAGGGAGAAGGAGGTCACAGCCCCGCCTTGTTGCCTGCTTCAATGCCAGTCGCCATTTCGTCTCTGCTTTTTACTGGTTGAGGAGCACTTTATCTGACTGCTGAAGAAAGCACTTTGGAGGTGCGGGGCTTTAACAGCTCTGGTATAACACACGATTACATTGTCCAGTGACTGCTATCAAAAGCACCACTGGCTTTGAGGAAATTTGCTTAACATATTCTAAAAATGCATTTTCCATAAATACAAGTAGTTTATGCTCAAATCACATTCTGGGATTCAGTGCAAAATCTTGCATGGATACTGAACTGCTGGTGAAATTACAAAGACTGTACTGTGCTCATACCAGGACTCTTATACACAATATGCTCATAGTGAACATGCAGGGGCAACACACTTAGAACTGTTGTACCTTACACTTTACTGTAGAGTATACTGGTGTAGTAGACTGATGCTTTATAATACTAGAATCTGGTTTATGGGATTCGTGCAGGGGCAACACATTTAGAACTGTTGTACCTTACACTTTACTGTAGAGTATACTGGTGTAGTAGACTAATGCTTTATAATACCAGTATCTGGTTTATGGGATTTGTTCTTTGCCCCCCAAGAACAAAGCAAACAAATGCTATTTTTCTTTAACTTATGCCATTCTCTCTCTCTCCCAAAGGCCTTTTTGCTGTTCAGTGTATTTATTAACTTATTTCTGATTGATTTCTTATCACATATAATCAGCTGACTGTAAGACAGATTCTGACCTTGACATTATACAGGAGAGTGTTTTGGACAATTTAAACATATTTACGAGTTAAAAGTCACAACCCCGCCGT
The DNA here is from genome assembly GCA_028566355.1 of Doras micropoeus. Taxonomy (NCBI): domain Eukaryota; kingdom Metazoa; phylum Chordata; class Actinopteri; order Siluriformes; family Doradidae; genus Doras; species Doras micropoeus. Next base: position 5,239,434 of record JAOUQY010000009.1, on the reverse strand, counting down.
AGCATAATTTTGGTACTTCATTGCTTGATATTTCTTTCACAATTCTAAGTAAATTTACATTATTTTGCATATTTTTCATGCATTGTTCATTTAATAAAATTTATAATTCACTATCTGTGCTATTCTCCTGGCGCATACTGAAGCAGCCCATGGCTACCTTTCCGTCTCAGCCAGCTTGAAAACACAGAACTGGCTTTTAATCCGCAGTGGAATCATCCAGGCCATGGCTTGTTGAATCACGCTTTGGTTTTCTGTGTGAAATGTTTGGGGGGAAATGATGTGGAAAGAGAGATGATATGTTTTCTATAATATAGTCAGATTTAATTAAGAGGGATTGATGAGAGGCTTTCAGATCTCTCTTAAATGGCTATTCGACTGCCATTTCTTATTTCCTTAAACAGAACATTGGAAAGCAACATGTATTATAAGCAAAGTATATATATATATATATATATATATATATATATATTAAAATACACAAAGTATTCTGATCATTAGACTTTAGAATTTCATAAGAATGAATGAGATCTTTGGATTGGCATTTTCTATCTTAAGCCTATGTGTGTAAAATGGATGCAGCAAGAGGCAGAGGAAGATTGCTACTTGCCATTTTTTATAAGAGTAATTGATTGTAATGTATTTTTTCTTTTCTGTACCACAGCATGTTGCGCTGTGACAACAAATGGCAAAATACAGTAAAGCCTGCTGAAGAATACTGGTTTTTTTTGTATTAATTGATTCATTAGCTAGAGGAATGGGATGCTGTCACATCCCTCCTCAACTTAAGATCTGAATATAGATCAGGCTTTCATCTGTCTAAAGACATGTCTACCCATTACATTTCATTGCTTTCTTCATCATGTCATCTCAGGCTTTTTTCTTGGTACCATTGCCACTGGCTTGCTGTTTAAGATTTCAAATCTACATTCAGATTTCTGTAAAGCTGTCTGTTGTTAAGTGCTGTACAAATAAATCTGACCTGAATGGAACAAAACAAACACATTATTTATGGAGCGCAGCAATGCAACGGATACCCAACAATAACTGCCACAAAACACTTAACGTTAGCTCATCATTGTAATGAATGTCATGACAGTCTTCCAAAACCCCTCATTTGAAACGAGCGACACCACCTTTTGCATCAATTAATTAAGGTTGAAGAGATCATGGATTTAACAACATTTGTAGCAGGAAGCAGACTTCCACCTTGAGGAATCAGTTTTGACAGCCCTCGAGTGTCTGAGAATCCAGAACAAGAGAGAAATAAATGATGTAATTTATCCAAATGCGTTACATTTTCTTGATGCCCTTTAAATGACAGCTTTACCTGATGTTTGCTCACCCTGCCTCTGATCTATAGATGCCACGTGATGTCTTGCCTGACTAGTCCAATTAGCTGCACGTCGTTAATTTTTAATGGAAGTGAACACGGCGAGGTCACACAAAGTCACGGAGGAAACAAGTTCGATTTTTTTTAAATGGCATGCACCCAACGCATATTGCCGCCCTACACTTTTACAGCCCCTAGACATCAATCAGGTCCAGCGGCTTCAATTATCCAACCAAATGGAAACCCATTTCTTTCATCATTTCTGATCCCCACCATGGAATAAGGATTTCAGTCTACGAGTGTTGAAGGTGCTAATCGAATATAGAATGAAGTGTCTATATAGTATGTAGTCTGCATGCAATGCAAAGCTCAAGGAACCCTAATGCCTGAAAATAATTAGATTTTTTTTCCCCCAGCAGAGTATTTTCATTAAACATATTCTGTGACTTCTGTGTGACTTTACATTTGGAAAGTTCACTCCCATATTCATAGACAAATATGGCCATGCTCTGAGAAACACACAGAATACACTGTAAAAATAGGTATTGCCTATTTTTGCCTTACACTGCTGCTGTCTTACATTGGCCAGGCATGCATAAACAAACAGGCACTAGTTCTTACAATAGAAAGCATCAAAGGCCATATTAGTGTTCAAGTCACTGGCATCTGCATTGTGCTCGCTATTTTCAGCTTAAACAAGAGCACACACTGATTCATGTGATTATCTTCTCCTCCTCCCATAGCTTAGCTATAGACATGTTAGGACCCTCTGCTATTCCGATTCGCAGAGGCTCTGAGCAGAAATAATGGGCATTTTTTAGTTGCCTGCTTTTGAGCTTTGAACGTAGGAGTATGTGTGCATGTGTGTGTCTGATAAAATGGGTCATGGTAAGTGATCCCTTCACCAGCTCTGACAGATTTTCTAATCAGAAGGAGCAGTTTTTATATCATAGGCTGTGGACAATGTCTATAATTAGAGTGCTGCACTCGGACTCGCCTCATAGACATCCCTAAATGAGGAGAAAGACGAGCTCCATCTCCCCCTCGCCAGTCTCTATAACACTCATCTGGATGGCCATTATGAAGCTAGAGAGTGCATTAATCAAAGCATCTGACATGCTGCTATCTTCACTCAGACTATAACAATGATAAACATCTGATTAGCTGGGACATGAACTTCACATATTCTGGTAGTATCTATGGAAAGGTGAAATCAGGACTGAAATGCTGAATATGACATTGCTTTTGAAAAGCAGAAGAAGATCAATGGTTTACACTTAAATCTCCCTCATTCGCATAGCATATCATAATCACTTAGCATATCTGTAAAACAGCATATGTGTAAAACTATGTCTGAAGTAAAGCAAGAAGCTCCTTTTGAGGTAAAGCAAGTACCTCCTTCTGAGGTAAAGCATGTAGTTCCTTCTGAGGTAAAGCAAGCATGCAGCTACTTATTAAGTAAAGCAGGTAGCTACTTCTGAAATACAGCCTATAGCTACTAATGAGGCAAAGTAGGTAGCTACTTCTGAAATACAGTGTGTAGCCATTTCTGAAATACAGTGTGAAGCTATTTCTAAGGTAAAGCATGTAGCTACTTCTGAGGTAAAGCATGTAGCTACTTCTGAGGTAAAGCATGTAGCTACTTCTGAGGTAAAGCATGTAGCTACTTCTAAGGTAAACTTAGCTACTTCTGAAGTAAAGCATGTAGCTACTTCTGAAATACGTACAGATGACCTATTCAGCCATTTGGTTAACCTGATTATATTGCCTACAGTATAATGACATAGTCTAAAGACTTCTTCAGTCATCTTTAGGAATTTCACACACCAATCAGCAAGAGAGAACAATGTTAGCCCTATATCCTATGACCATTAGTTCCTGTTAGCACCAGACCTGAGCAGGAACCATAAATAGGCCTAAAATTATATATGTTCAGATATTTCTGGGTAAACTGTCCTGTTATTGTGCTATTGCTTCAAATGGTCTGTGTGATATTGTTGCACTTGATGCCAGGGTGTTTGGTCTCTATGTGCTATTGCTATGTATGGTTATTGCTGGGACTCATTGTGTGCAATGTGTGTATTTGATGTGTGTGTATTTGATTGTATGTGTGCATGTGTGTGTGTGTGTGTGTGTGTGTGTGTGTGTGTTTGTATGTTTGTGGGTGCAGCTGATCCGTGTGTGCTTCTCAAAGCTGACTGTGCCTTGCTGTGCAGCTCAGGGATGAAGCACCCGAGTCGTAATCCACATCAAACACTGGAAGAAGGAGGAGGAAAGCTCCAGGGCAGCCCGGCTGCTATGCACTAAGCTGAATATAAACCTGCCTGTCTCCCTCTTGGGCTTCAACCAAAAATCCAATCGCACCATGGTCTGATGTGGAAGGAGAGAGGAAGGTAACAGTTTATTCAGATGCCAAAACAAAGAGGTTCTCAGTCCTGGCAGGAAGGAAATTAAAGCAGCAAACAGATCTGTCTTCAATAAACAGAATGTCTCTCCTTGAGCCGAGTAAAGCTGGGGTGAGTACAGGTGCTTTGACTCAAATTTTCAGCAGAAGCCGTAGTGATATAAAGAATGTGTGAGCTTTGAGGGAGGAGGCAGTTAGAGGCAGTTTGAGATCAGATAACAAATATCAGTGAAAATATATTTTATTTATGAGGTGTGTGTGTGTATGTGTGTATAGCTGCACACCTGAAGGAGATGTAAGCCAGTCTGTGATGAGACGGCAGGGCACAGAATTTCAAGAGGACAGCCGGTGTGAGATCTTCCACCTCATCACCACCTCCCCCTGACTTAATTAAGGATTTCGCTATAGCATGGGACAGATGTCGGTCTGCTCCCTCGCAGAGAACTCAATCAATTAGCGGTCTGTGCCACCCGCCACTGAGCATCATCAATTTCCTATTATGACGTGCCACATTTCTGTCAATCAAAAACAGATTGCCTGTTGAAATCACATATCCAGGCATGGCACACATTTTTTCCCCCCGTCCTGTGGATTGCTTAACTTAACAATCATCTTCTTCCCATATCCTTTCAAACCATCCACATCTGGGTGACACTGGCCACTGAAACTGCATCACAAGGCAGGAACTCCAACCCTCCTTGCTCTGGCCTTCCCTGGCCTGCTCACGTACACACACGGCTGAGTTATTACACTGAAATCCCCATGGACCATTCCAAATGAAAGCTCTATATCTTTCTGTGTCACACTGGACTGGGAGCACACTTTTTGCTCTGCACCACATGAGGTGAGCAACAGGGGCAGTCGAGCTTTAAAAAGCTATCACTCTTTTTCTCTAGCGTCCATTCCCAGAACAAGACTGGAGCTTGCTTAGAGCAAGACAAATATGAGGGCGAAGCCCTAAAATCATCACTACAAGGTCTGTAAATGAGAATATGGGGGCTATAGGGTGGATGTGGAAGGACTGGAATGTTTTTTCAGCCAAAAATGTTCCCACAGCCAGTGAAGTGTGACTTGGCGTGTTGTCATGATGGAGGATCCATGAAGAGATGATCTGATGGAGCACACGCAAAACCCACTTTTTCAAATTCTTACAAAACTCCAAGGTAAAATGTTCCATTTACTATTTGGCCCTCTGCTACGAATTCTTTATGGATGATCCCTTAAGAACCAGAAAAGACAATGAACAGTGACTTGGTTTTTGATTTGTTCAGGCAATCATTCTTTGGCAGAGGAGATTTTGTCATGTGCCATTCAGCACTTTGTCTTTTTTGTCTCAGGATTGTATTTCAGCACCTATGATTCATCTCCTGTGATTACTCTGTTGAAAGCTTCATGCCATTGGTAAACTTGGATTGGATGACGATAGGGTAACTTGTCCTTAGCCTTGTTCATAGCCTTGTCCATAGCCTAGAATTTAACTGAAATGGGACCTACCATTTATTTAGATCCCATTCCAAATGACCTTGGACCATCATCCCCAAGCGTATACTCTACGGTGCACAGGAATTTCATTCTCAGTACTTTCCAGACAGACCTCTATGTGTAAACTATAAGATTACTGTACATATATATTGTATTGTATATGTAAAGATTGGTCTGAAATGCAGATTCCTTGGAGCTGATCGGATTTCACTAATTGCTTTTGTTCATAGAACGAATGGCAGTTTTGGACCATTTTCTTCTTGACAGGGGTGACAGGGGTATGACAGTGAAGCGTTTTAAAGATGCACGGCCTGTCACTGTGGCAAGTGTGAAGAGCTGTCATTAGCTCTTAATACACAACATCATTTACAGACAGTCATAAACAGCGCGGCCTAATCAAATGGAAATGAGCGCTTCCTGTGAAGGCCAGCATCATGCTGTCAGTGACAAGTGGAAATTTGGAGTAGCAATACCCTGGAGGCTCAGCGTGTCATCGTGCATATTCTTCCTCTGTAATTAAGAAATCCGCCCATCCAAACACTGCTCTTTAATAATAATCTCAGGGGACTCAGAAATGGAGATTATTCACTGTAGCGAATCAATGATCCTTTAACTGATCTCTGAGATATTAGCATGAGCTTTGCTTGTATTCAAAAATCTCCTCAAACAGCAGAATGCACATTTTACTTGAGGATGGGTTACAACAGAAGTGCATTAAGGCTGTCCTGAATCAATATGCACAGTCACCTCTGCGCTAATGAGAGGTAATGGATCTTCTAGTAAAATATGTCTTCACTATAATTCTTGACACTAAATTGTATTCACATGGCTAATGAGCACTGAGAGGTTTTATTGACGTGCTGCCATTATTTCTGTGGCTGTCCCTTGGTTATGTTTCCAGTATATATATTTTTGTTGCATAGTAATGTGACTTGTGACCCTGGCTCTCAGGCAGAAGTGGGTTTGCTCTGAAACAAGGACATTCTCGCACAGCAAAACACTGTCCTGTTCATCACACCTTACCTGTCTCTCTGTATTAGACTCCCAAAGGAACAAATGCTTTAATAATGATAAAGGCAGTTAACTGAATGGCTATGATGTGATATTGATCTTATATGAGTTTTCAGTAAATTAATATCTGAGGAGCCATTTATTTTATCCAGCCATTCTTTTTTTGGCTTTTCCCCTGATTTTCTTTTTTTTTAACTAAAATTTAGTCATGGCCAATTCTCACTCATCACACATCCCTCCCCTATCATACCATAGCTACCAATCAGGAAGGGTGAAGAATATCACGTGCTTCTTCCAAGGCACATGAAGCCAGCTGACCACATTTTTTTCAAACCACAATGTCAAGGGGCAGTGTAACAAGGAGGAAAGCGCTTCTGTATGCATGAGCTTACAGATGCCCGTGATTGGTTGATTAGTGTTGCTCTGATTGATATGGGAGAGAGAGTCAGAGCCAGTTTTACTCTCTGGACTCCTGGTCATAGATGGCTATGGCATCATTGGGATTCATGCATGGTTCTGCAATGAACTGGCGTCCAATCATGGGTATATTCCTACTATGACCCTGACAGGGAAAAATAAATTACTGAAGATGAATGAATAAAGTACGACATAATTTAGCATTCTGTCATATCACTATTTAATCAGTACAGCCTTCATAGGCAGAAATTGGTTTGTCAGAAGAGCAAAGAACAAATGTGGTATATCCTTTGCAATATTGCTGTTAGACAGTAATCCAGTAACTGACAACTCAAAAACATGTTAATACAAAACTGTATTCTTAATAATTAAAGAACTGCTTCAAGATCTAGTGTTAGAGACAAGGAACAAAGATGATCCTAAGACCTCTCAAAGGAAGTCAGTTGTGCAGGAAAGTGAAAACCAGCACAGGGGCAGTGGTAGCCCAGTAGGTTAGGACTGTGGGCTGTCGATTGAAAAGTCAGGGGCTCGAGCCCTGACATCAGGGCTGCTGCTGTTGGGCCCTTGTGCATGGCCCTTAACCCGCTGCTCAACCAAGCCACCGAGGGGCACAATGCACACACAGTGCTGGGCACAATGCACACACAGTGCTGGTCCCAAGCATGGTTAATGGGATTAATGGGTTGCATCAGGAAGGGCATCCGGCATGAAAACCTGCACTAGATTAAGACATGGAAAAAAAAGTCTAAACCAGCATGCCAACAATACCCTGTTCTATATATATTTCTCAACCTTACAACTGTCTACAACCTGCAGCTCTGCAATGACCTGCAAAATCCTGCAGATAATTATGGATACTTCCAGATAAGAACACCCACTAATATACTACAGTATGTTTACTTCTTCCAGATTTTGGAATAATCCGTTCTGAATAACACGCAAAGCTTCATGGTCTATAAGCAGCAAAATAGGTCTGACACAGCATCTGTGCATTTCTATTGCATGTAGGAGTGATCTTATCCAAAACCACACATGTACACACATACACATACACACATATAATTATTTTCTGTAGATCACAGCAGAAGGGGAAACTGGCATTGGCTTGTACATTCTGTAGTGTCTAATTTATCCACCCACTCTGTCGCTCTCTCACACTCACACTGCACTCATTTATACTCGTCTAATGTGATTTGGATGAACACCTGAAAAAAAATTCTATCCTAAACATTGTTATGTAACACTTAAGTTAGGTATTCCTTGAAATTATTCAAACGGATGGTGAGTCTGTCTGGCCAGTGTGTGAGCTTAGACCTGCAGCTCTGACACCCAGTTGCCATGAAATATGGCATCGCTGGCAGGTTTGTGCCACTATTTCCTCTTCCTGCCTCTTGTTATGCATCTCCTCTTCACCCTGAGCTCCCCCTCAGATGGAGAGTGTGCCCCAAGTTGACAGCAAAGATGCCTGACTGCTTGCCAACTTGTCTTACAGGGATGGTGTGATTCCTTGAATTACAGAGCACATAATTATTACTAACCTGATGTATTTTTAGCTGATAATAACCTACTATCCCTACAGCAAGAACAGCATGGTAGTGATCTGTCAATGCAGTAAAGATGGAGACTTAGTGAGAGAGTGAGGAAGAGAGAGAGAGAGAGAGAGAGAGAGAGAGAGTACATGCAATTTTAGACAGTACAAAACAGAAACAAGATGGAGCCGGGCATAAAGGAGAACAGGGGGAACCTGGAAAATTCCTTCAAAACATGTCAAGTCTATGTCAAATTTATAATAACCAACAAATTTCTGAATATATCTCAGATTAAGCACTGAGTATACAGAGTCTAAAACCTGATCCAGTAGAATCTTATTAAATAGTTACATAATTTCATCATCCCATCCTGGTGCCATGTGTGTACGCATTTTGCAACGAGCACACTTCTGTTTGTGACAATGCGGCTTATTTGTGATGGCTGGCATTCGATAGTAACATCTGCGTGGCCAGATGCATCCTCATCAAATGCTACAAAGAGACAAGGCTAAATACAGATATCGAATATATGGCACCCCGTCTTGTTACAGATTACATTTGGACTGCTTGAACAAAAAAAAGCACTGACACACAGATGTGCTCTGTTTGGTTTTCTGAGCACTTCATAAGGTCAATCTGTTCCTGAGATAAGACTTTTCTTTTGTTCCTACATAGCCTATCTGTCTTTGGGCAAGTTCAAAAAATCTTTTTTTTTTTCAAACCGGGTGCGTGCTGTGAACAAGAGAGGCAGAGTAAGATGTGGAAAGAGGAAATGTAATATGAATGTGATAAGCAAGTACCTAATTACTGAAAACAAAGTGAGCTGTGTTGAAGGGCATGACTCCTCCTCTGCAGGTATGTTTGTGTGTGTATGTGTAGCTCTGATAAGAGCTCCCTTGCAGCATTAATATTCCTAATGCTCATAAAACAGAAAGTAAGCTCAGACTGGGGTCAACTGTAGGAAAGCTCCTCTTTTCCGAAATCTGTAAGCAATTAACAGCAGCTGCAGGTGAGGCCGGATGGTAGGAGCCATATAACCTACTGCTGTCATTATAGCCTACTCACAGGGGCACTGATTGAAATCGGGAGGTCATTGTAACAAGCACCGGGACATTGCACCTCCATACCAACCGAGATCCCCTGAATATTGAGCACTCTTCCTGTTAACTTCCTGTTCTAGCATGAACATATACGCTCATGATTCACAAACGTGAAGTCTTGCCAGCTACCCATTTCTCTGACTGCTTTTCCATGTCCTTAACCTTTGGCTGCATTCTGGATTATATGACCCTTTGTATTTTTGGAATTTGGATTGTTAATAAACCTCATATCACATGGATCTTCCACACTCTCCTGAATCCTGTCCCGACATCCAGACAGAATCCCAAGTTCTAATAAGGTGTGCCCAGCCTTGTGCTAACCTTCCCTTAGTTCACTAAGGACAGAAGTCTCTACGGCCAGAGCAGCTAATTGTTCACAAATCTGACTTGCGTCGAGTGTGTTTGCCTAACCCGCTGTGTTTACTGTGTGCTGTAGCGCGGATCCCCAGAAAATCTGTCTGCGCTTTGGCAGCCACCCCGGAGCAAGCATCTGTCAAAACAAATGCTTCTTGCGTTGGCAATAAATAAATGAATAAATGAGTAGATGATCCTGGGAGGAAGACACAGAACAGCACAAGGGGAAAAAAACAAAACCATCCAGTGTCACTGCTGAATCAAATGAATGTTAAAGCAGATTTAAACAGACTGATGACATATACAATATTCAATCCTTATCAAGTAGGACAATAATATGCTTTTCTGATTTGTATCAAAAGCAGGAGATCCTAATTTTTCAAATCTATTCAGGTTATTTAAAGAAAGTACTACTTCAGAAAGAAAATGCGGGTGCTATATTTATTTTTAAGACCTTGTGAAGAATATTTAAGCATGCAATTATAATTATGTAAAAAAAGTATGCATTAAGTCACTTTATGGCATAGATTCAACAAGGAAATATTCCTCAGAGATTTTGGTCCACATTGACATGATAGCATCATGCAGTGGCTGCAGATTTGTCAGCTGCACATCCATGATGCGAATCTCCCGTTCCACTACATCCCAAAGGTGCTTTATTGGATTGAGATCTGGTGACCGTGGAGGCTATTAGAGTACAGTGAACTCATTGACATGTTCAAGACATGTTCGGTGATGATTTGAGCTTTGTGACATGGTGCGTTATCCTGCTGGAAGTAGCCATCAGAAGATGTGTACACTGTGGCCATAAAGGGATGGACATGGTCAGCAACGATACTCAGGTAGGCTGCGGTGTTTTAACAATGCTCACTTGGTGAGCCTGTGTGAATTGTACCCTTAGTAGCCTGTTCTTAGCTGACAGGAGTGGCACCCAGCGTGGTCTTCTGCTGCTGTAGCCCATCTGCTTCAAGATTCGATGTGATATGCATTCAGAGATGTTCTTCTGCATACCTCGGTTGTAACTAGTGGTTATTTGAGTTGCTGTTTTCCTTCCAACACGTCAAACCAGTTTGGCCATTCTCCTCTGACCTCCCGCATCAACAAGGCATTTTCGCCCAGAGAACGTCCGCTCACTGGATATTTTCTCTTTTTCAGACCATTGTCTGTAAACCCTAGAGATGGTTGTGTGTGAAAATCCCAGTAGATCAGCAGTTTCTGAAATACACAGCCCAGCCTGTCTAGCGCCAGCAAACATGCCACATTCAAAGTCATTTTAATCACCTTTGTTCTCCATTATTATGCTCAGTTCGGACTTCAGCAGGTCACCTTGACACCATATCTACAGTATCTCACAAAAGTGAGTACACCCCTCACATTTTTGCAAATATTTTATTATACCTATTCATGGGGCAACACTATAGAAATGAAACTTGGATATAACTTAGAGTAGTCAGTGTACAGCTTGTATAGCAGTATAGATTACATGTCTTTTGAAAATAACTCAACACACAGCCATTAATGTCCAAATAGCTGGCAACACAAGTGAGTACACCTCACAGTGCACATGTCCAAATTGTGGCCATCTACCTTAACGTTTGATGTGTTGTGCTTTTCTGCTCACCATGGTTGTAAAGGGTGACTGTAGACATCCTGTGTCTCATCAACAAGGTGTTTCAGGCTGCAGAGCCTCTGTTCACAGGATCTTTTTGTTTTTCTCTAGAAACTGTTGTGTGTTAAAATCCCAACAGATCAACAGTTCCTGAAATATTCAGACCAAATCATCTGGCCCCAACAAGCATGCTACAGATAAAGTTAGAGAGATCAGACTTTTTTCTCATTGTACTGTTTGATGTGAATATTCCAAACTAGCTTGCATTGTTCCAGTGACGAGGCACTTCAGTAAGGTTTCAAAAAAAGCAAACATCTGGGCACTG